>PVJO010004614.1:0-107160 GCA_004026905.1 Hystrix cristata
TACATGATGTATCTTGGCTTTCCTCCTCCTCCCCTCCTCTCCCCTCCCTTCCATTTCCTCCCTTCCATTACCTCACCCGCCCCTCCCTATTTGCAACAAGTTTATTTACACTTTTCCATTTTTTTCCCCTTTCATCTTACTTTTCTTTTAACCTTCTTCTTTATTTCCCTTTTCTCTATCTAGTTCTCCTCTCTTTTGAATACTATCTCTTTTTTTTTAAAACATAATATGTATTATACTCCTTTGTCCTTATTTACACTTATTGATAACATTCATCATTGGGGGTTTGTACCTGTACATGATATACCTTGTTGCTTCTTTTTTTCCCGTTCTCACCTCCTCCTCCCTCCCTATTTCTACCTTATTTACACTTATGGTTTCTCATATCAGAGAAACAATTCGATGTGATGTGTACTGATAAATGTCTGATTTATTTCACTTAATAGTGTGTTCTCAAGGAACATCCATTTACATACAAATGACTCTAGTTTATCCTTTTTAATGGTGGTGTAGTACTCCATTGTGTAGAAAAGCCACATCTTCTTTAGCCACTCATTAGTTGTTGGGCATTTAGGTTGTTTCCAAGACTTAGCTATTACAAATTGTGCTGCTATGAACATGGTTGTGCATATATCACTGTGATATGATGATTTTAATTCTTCTGGGAAGATACCAAGCAGAGGAATAGCTGGGTCAAGTGGAACCTCTAGCTGTAGTTTTCTGAGAAATCTCCACAATGATTTCCACAGTGGCTGGACCAGCCTACATTCCCACCAACAGTGGAGGAGGGTTCCTTTTTCCCCGCAGCCCCCCCAGCACTTGTTATTGGTTGATTTCTAACAAAGTTTTTACATTGAGCAAACATATATTTTAGATGCAGAAAACAAATGAAAAGACCCCTATTTTGTGGCAACTTAGAGTGTAGTGTAAGGGGGTGCTGTGGTTTGAACGTGTTTGTCCTGGAAGGGTTCATGTGCTGGAGGCTTGGTGCCTAGTGTAGTATTACTAGCTGGTGGGTCTAGTGGGAAGAGAATATGTCCCTGGGGCACTACTCCCTGAAGGAATTAATGTGACTCTAATGGGACCCCACTTACTTCTTAATAGAGTAGGTTATTATGCAGTGAGTGCACTCCATGAAATTTGTGCTCTTTGGCATGGGACCAGTTCTCTTTCCATTCTTCTGCCATGTTGTAACACAACCAAGAACCCCTTACCAGTGGCCAAACAGATGGGGTTGTGTCTTCTTGGACTTTCATCCTCCCAAACTGTGAGCTAAATAAGCCTCTTTCCTTTCCAAATACTCAGCCTAATATATTTTGTCATACTAACAAGAACCAGACTAATACCTTGGGGCAGTGAGAAAGAAAGCTGGTCAGACATGTAAGCCGAAAATGGTAACAGTTATTGCTCATAGATCATCTTCCATTTGGCTGTGATGGCAGATATGCATTGAAATCAACAACTTGATGTGTAGTGAGCAAAAATTTCCACTGTCTAAACGGATGTGTGCTGAATCTGTCACTGACCTTGAACAATAACTCGTCTGTTGCCTGTTAACCCTCCAGGTCGTTGTCCCCACCTGCCCATCCTTGGGGTGCCACTGCAGTTCCATGTAGTCACATGACTAAGTTTTGACTGGAGAGATTGATGAGGCAGTACTGGAAAGGACTCCTAGGACAGGTAGTATTAGAGTTTGGGTCTAAAACGTCCCCCCAAAGTCTCTTGTGTTCAGGGGTGAGGCTTTTGGATGGTGACTGGATCATGGGATATTATATTCTTTAATGGATTCATCCACTGATGAGTTCATAGTTGAATACGCTGTTGGAACCTGTTGAGGGTGTGTCGCTGCAGGCGTGACCCGGAAGGGTTTATTCTTGTCACTGACGTCTCCCCTTTTCTTCTGTCTCTGCTTCCTGGTTGCCACGGGTTGGGCAGCTCCCCTCTGCCACACTCTTCTGCCATGCTGTTTCTGCCTCTGAGCCAACCAACCATAGACTGAAGCCCCCATAGCCATGAGCCAAATTCAACCTCTCCTCCTTTAAATCGTGGGTATCAGGTGTTGTGTCTGAATGGCAGGAAAGGTGACTGATACGCGTGGGTCGCCTTCCTTCATTGTGGCCATCAGCCCCTGCCGCAGTCGCCTATGGTGACACCGATTCTCATTCATTCTAATGCGGTCAAGGGAAAGGTGGGAATAAAACCAATATAGTACCAGGTTTGGGTCTTACTCATATCTGTCGAGTCTCATTTCTCATTTAAGGGACCATTCTGTTAATAGGAACAAAAACCTGCTTTTTGTTCTAATCTTGGAAGATAGAAATTAGTGTCTTTAGTAAGAACTAGAAATAACATAATGAACAAATCTAGCAATTGGACCTCTTTCCTGCAAGCAAAGTACAAGTCACCACCATAGGTTATTTCTGAAGATCAAAAGAGAGTTTAAGTGAGAGGGATATTGATTAATCCAGGAGAAGCTGAGAAAGCTCTGCTCTTGCCTCGGTCTCTAAACTGCGGGATTCAGATGTGTGTTGTTAATAAAGGAGGCTAAAGACTAGAGGTGGGAAATGATTCTCTATTATCCCCTCTTGGTTAGAAACCTCACTGTATGCCCTATTGGCTCCCTGAACTCCTCCTTTGAGTAAAGAGGAATATTGAAGAGTAATCCAACATCTTTAAGTGCTATTTTGAGAAAGCCCCACTCTGTCCTCCTCTTCCTCTTCACACAGCTTGGATTCATTCCATCATTTTAATCACTCCCTTATCTATCCCTTCAGCTCCCTCTCTGGGTAAATCCAACTCTCAGCTTCACCTGAGTACCTGAAAATAGCTGGAGGAAAAAAAAAATCATATGCCTTTTGATGCTTCTGTACAGGGTGCCTTATAATTGCCTTATGCTGCAAATAAGGGAGTAGGGAAGGAGAAGAGAGGAGCGGGGGGGAGGGAGAGATAGTTTGCTCTCTACCTCTCTTGATTGAACATCTGACAGTTTGATCGGAACATTTAAAGACCCAACACATGTTAGTCTATTTTTAGCCTTCCTTAAGTGCTCTGATGAAGCATTAAAGGATCGTTTGATCAGCTGAAACTGCTAACTAGAGGGGAAAATATGATAGGTGAATGAGAATTATGCAGGGTTATTTGAAACTTAAGCATCAAATAAATAATTATACCAATAAATTAAAGATATTCAGTTTAAGCAGGTTGAAAATGCATTCAATTACTTTGTTTATGGTATTGCTTTTTCTTGGCTAAAAAAATAAGGGAAATTTAACTAAAATTAGGTTATTTTCTTAACCAGTCAAGTTTATTTATTCTTTTATTTATTTTTTGTTGGTTTTTTAATTTATTCTTTTAACTAGTACTTGTTGAGTGCACACCGTGAGTGTGATGGACAGAGCAAGTGTAAAACTGGCTTGATGCCGGCATCGTTTGCCGAGCGTAGGAACCCTGTGCGCCTTCGGCACGTCTGCTTTCCAGCCCCCATCACGGTGCCTCATGTGGGACAGGCACTCAGCACGGAGACAGCTGATCAAAAGAGGACCCTCGAATACCTCCAGCAGTTTAGGGTAGGTCAGTATAACTTCTACCTAGCAAGCCACAAGGGTGGGAAGGGTGATGGAGATTTTTTCAGGAAAGGGAATCAGAAAACCCAAATACGAATGAAGTTCTTAACCGTAGAACAACTATCCCACTGTCCTTAAGTATTCTAAAAGCGCCTGGACCCTTATTAAGTTGGGTTGTTTGGTGTAGTTAAACTCGTAGATTGTGATAATGCCCAATGCTGGGACAATTCCTAAGATAAAAAGCCTTTTATTTACATCTGTAGTATCTCTAAATCTCTGTGAATCTTTGTAATCACTTATGAATGGAGGGTAATAGACTGCATGGCTCAAGTGTAATCAGAGGGTTGATGAAAATATAACTCCTCTAATTTTTGAATAGACTATTTCTTAGAGCAAATTTAGGTTTACAGAAAAATCGGGCAGAGTTTCTGCATACTTTTCTCCTACCCCTTTACTCTCCTCTATATTTGCATTGATGTGGTACCTTTGTTATAAATTGATCAGGTAATATGGGCACATTATTGTTAACTGAAGTCTATGTTTTATTAGAATTCATGCTGCACAGTTATATGGGTTTTGTCAAATGCATTCCAATTGCTTCAATTTTTATCCAGCACAAGGATTAAATAATATAAGATTTTAGTAGAATTAACAGGTGAGAAGCCAGTATAATTAAAAAAATCAATTCTATGAATTGGTGCTATTCTATTTGATAGGCTTTAACTATCACTGTAACATATTTATAGATGTAGATTTATTAGTAAATTCTTACTTTTACACTTGTGTGTTTGGATTTATTGAAATATATGAATAAACTGGTCACAAAACTCTATTGAAATAAATGAATATAATTGATTATAAGACTGTGGGAATGTTTGCTAATAATGATAGGATTGCTTCTACTTTTAGTTAAAAATCTAACCAGAAAAAAATTCTCTTTTTTTTCTTTTTTCAATCTGCTGATTGCTGGATATTGGAGAACCTAAGGCATGTTGGATATACTATTTGCACAAGGCCTGGGCCACAGGGAGTAGAGTTTAGCTGTTGATAATGATTCTAAACTCTCTAACACTAGAGCTGTCAAAGCAAATTTTGATCCGTGAAATGGGGGAGAAGCTTAGGGAAAAGGCCTATTTTTGCATAAAGTAGTTGTGAGGAAAATTGTCTTCTGAAATGAAATCATCTAGTGCAGCTTCTCAGCCCAAGTCAGGAATCTCCCTGTGGTGCCTGTCAGGTGCATTTACGACTCAGTTCTGTGACAGGGATGGTGACTCAGTTCTGGTGAACCTTCCTACAAATGGGTAGCTCTCGTGGTCCAGAAAGTTTTCCTTAAGCGCAACCTGAACTTTCCATTTTAATAATTTTTATGTGTATGTCCTAATTTTGCCTTTTGATGGTGGAAGGAATATAGTGATGCTAAGGTCTGAATTTTTTTTTTTTTTACCAAGAACATGTATTGTTACATTGTATACATAATGATCACATTCATCATGGTTGTTTTGTACCTGTACATGATATATCTTGGTTTTCCCCCCTCTTCCCCACCCCTCCCTTCCATTCTCCCACGCTTCCCTATTTACAGCAGGTTTATTTACATTTTCCCATTTTTTCCTTTCTCCTTTCTTTTCGTTTTCCCTTCCTTCTTTTCTTGCTTCTCCCTTTCTAGTTCTCCTCTCTTTGATAATATTCAAAAGCTCTGAATATTTGTGTCCACTCTGAAATCCTATGTTGAAACCTAATCCCCAATGTGGTGGTATTTCAATTAAAGGTGGGGCCTTTGGATGTGACTAGGTTCCATGAATAGGGTTTTACTTATGTAAGAGGCTTAAGGGCGCTTGCTTGTCTCTTCTGCAATGTAAGGATAGAGAGAGGTGTCATCCATGTACCAGGAGATGAGAACTCATCAGATACCAAATCTGCTGGTAACCTGGCCTTGGAATTCCTGGCCTCAGGAACGGTGAGATAAGATACAAATTTCTCTTATTTATAAGCCACTCATTGTATGGTATTTTGTCACAGCAGCATGAACAGACTATGACAAGCTATCATGCTACCTCTAATAGCACTAGGCCATTCAACCACATTCTAGGCAAAAATAAAAATACTTGCTGATAATTTTGACAACATTGGTTCTGGATTCTTTACAGTCTTATGTTCCTTTAAACGTGTCCTTGCGTACTAAAATAACTCTTAAGATTGTGATGCTTAGAGTCAAAAATACATAGATGTCAGGTAGAGTATTACTATCAATGATTGTGTTTCTAATGATTGCATGCTCAGCTTTGACCTGTTAAAAATGAGGGGTTTGACTTGAATAATTTCTAAGGTCCTTCTCAACTTAAAAAAAACCTTTTTCATTTTTTGGTTTTTTGAGACAGGGTCTTGCTATGTAGTCCAGGGTGGCCTTGAACTCTGGCGATCCTTCTGCCTCAGCTTCCCAAGTGCTGAAATTACAGGAATGTGCTACCATGCCCAGTTTCCTTCCTGACTTTTAAAAGCCATTGCATGTGGTGTGTAGGTACCGGTGTGTGTTACAGACATGCCTTTGTCACACTGGCTTCTTCAACTTGTAGTTGATGCAGAGTCCCATGTCACTTTCATGAAAGATGCTGCCGTCAGAGTACCTGCATGACTTTAGCCTTGTCCTTATTACAGCCTCTCTTATTTGTCCCTCAGGCTTATGTGGATGATTTCGAGTAATTCTATATCTGTTAAATTAGTAGCCCACCTAGATCTGTGTCAGCTATGACTTTTAGTACCATGATTCCCACATATTCATTTAATTTGTTCATAAAAGTTAAACTGAAAAGGGCTAAGATAGAATCTTCTTCCTCACTTTTTCTTTTCTGTTCGACATTGTTCTCTGTATTCATGAACGACCTTTGAATATTTCTGTTTTACCAACAAAGTGTCCATCTAATAATATTATTCAGCCTACATTTGTCTTGTTCAAAATGATATCATGAATGATCTGTCAAATAGCTTGCAAAAATATAATACACTGTGTCTACAGTAATTACCACAGTACATGATGTTAGCAATGCTGGATAAAAATGTTTGGTTTGCAAAGTGTTTTCCTTGAGATGAGCTGTGTATATTGCTTGTTCTACTTCTCTGGGGCTCCCTGATTCACAAGGAGATAACTTCCCTCCCTATGACCTTCACATGTGGTGTGTGGGACTCCTATTGGCCCCTGACATTGCTAGTTCTAGCTTTGGTATCATGTGCGTTCTTATGAACCAGGAACTTGGGAACCATTCTGACTTCCGGCAAGATCAGGCACATAGTAGGTGCTCTGTAAGTATCAAAAAAGGTTGTCTGACATACGTGAAGAGAGATCTAAAGTTATCTGGCAACACTGGCATTTCTTCCAGTAAAATCTGTTGCTACCATGTAAAACTTCAGTTGACTTTCAGTGTGTAGATGTGACACTGACATTGCGGGCTGGAGACTATGGGGAAACACCCCAGCTGTTCGGAAGGGGTCCTTTGCTTTCTTTGTGCCCAGCTCTTCATCATTTTCTAGCCTGTGCCCCTGGGTTGAGCACAAAGACGAAGTGAATCTTTGTCTTTGGAGTCCATTATGTGCCAGACACTATGGAGTGATGTGCTTTATATCATCTCATTGAGGCTCACAAGAATCCGATGAGGCAGGGATTTCTGCTTCATGTTAAGATAAAAATATTAAGTTTGGAATATTTGAACAGCATGGCACAGTATCTCAGATTTGAAATAAAATTAGAAGAAGATCACTGAACTTCAAAGTGCATGATTTTCCTATGTGTACTTTACGTTGGCAAATAAATGCATTTTCTGAAAGTAAATCATATTAAATAATATAAAGTGCAATATATTTTGAGGTAATTTCCTTACTGTGAAATATTATGGCATATGGTAGTAAATGGAAGGCAACTTGGGAAAAGGCTGATTCCCCCCTCCCTTAATTATATAAAACAAATGATCTTACAATTACACAAAAGCCATCCATTATAGTCTAGCCAGTGGCTTGGCTTCTTGTCCAAACCTCACAGTGAAATATGCAGACTTTCTGGAACCACATATTAAAATCTCTGCAGTTGAATCAGCCCTTCTTTTTTCTGAGTAACCTAAACTTGATACTATTTAGCATGTCAGAGAACTCCAAGGATGGAGTTCTCTCAAAACCTATGTCAAAAGGTGACTCCCTGACAATCAGCACTTCAGTCTAACACTCACAAATAATGTCTTTATCCTAATTCATTTTCAGACATTTGGGTCTATCCTGCAGTGAGGTACCCTGTTATAGAGCCTTGTAAAAAGAAATTAATTCCACATTTAGCACAAGTCCAAGTGTAGAACGATATTCTTGCGTAAACTGAGTTCAAAGAAAAGACCCAAACAGATTCCAAAAAATGCTTTTAAAAGAGTGTGTGGTTTCTAAGGTGGCTATTTTGAATGATAACCTCATTTGGGGCATTAAATGAATCAGTCTGACATGGCTGCTAAGGAGTACACAGTGCACTAAAGAAGAAGTCAGGCAATATCCATGCGGACCCTAGATCTGCATCCAGCTACTGGATGGACACCATTGCATTCTGGCACTACTATCTGAGAGGCACCTTAATTACCTAACTGTTCAGGCTTGACTTTTTCTTTCTTCATTTGTAACACAGCTTGTATAACCCCTCCCAAAACTGTTATGATGATTAAGGAACAAGACAACATAAATGCACTAAAAACGACAATGCACTAGAACTTGATATCACTCATGAATAGCTAACTCCAAATTTACAATCACAATTTGTAATCAAGGCCTTCAAATTCTTATGAAAGTTCATGGTGTTAATAGTTAGCTTTGGTAGGAAATTCTGGAATCACCCGTATGTGTGACGTCTAGCTATCTTTGTGTCCAGTTTGATATTTAAAAAGCCACAAGGTGAATGCATTTTTAGAGTTTTGTGAGCCCCAGAAGACTAGGGATACTGCTTGCTTTTGAATACTCGAATTTAGAGCTCACCAGTTTCTACTGACCCACTTTATACTTGTCTAGAGCTAAATGAGACCAGAATAAAACCAAATAAACATGCTAAGAGCTCAGTGTTTTACAAACCATCATGATACTTTGGAGAACTAGAAATAAAATCATGTATATTGTGTGTACAGGACTGAACAGGGCCAAGAACAGGACAAGAGTGTGCTGACTCTACCCGTGGGCTCCACGTTTTTTTTGGAGACAAAATGGCACCATAGATAGAAGTCAGAAGGAGGAGATGAGAACCAAGGACTCTTTCCTAACCCTGTTCCATTTCTGTCCCCAGCAGAGATAAATAGCTGTGTAATTTTGGCTAAGCTGTTTAACCTTTCTTTGCCTTGGGTTTCTCTTCTGTAAAGTGGGAAAAAGGACCCACTTCTTAATACTTGTAAAGTATTCATAGAGGTGAGAGGCTAAAAGCACAGTGTTTAAAAGCACAACTCTGTGGGTGCAGTAGGGGCCGTGCAGGGGCATGGGGCACGCCTGCGTGCCTGTAATTCCAGCACTCTTGGAGGCCAAGGAAAGAGACTTAAAAGTTTGAGTCCAGGCTGGGTAACGTGGCTTAGCAAGACCCTGTCTCGAAATAAAAATAAGAAGGGCTGGGGATATAGCTCAGTGCAAAAGACCCAGGTTCAACCTGGGTAGCAAAATAAAAACCAAGCATAGACTCTAAAGCTAGGCTGCCTGGTTTCAAATTCCAGTTCCACTATTTACTTGCTGTATGATACTGGGAAAATTATTAAACTTCTGAGCCTTAGTTTCTCATCCAAAAATTGGGCAATAATAGTACAACCTGATAGAGTTGTAAGGTTTGAGTCTATACACAGCAGAGACTGGCATAAAGTAAGTGCTGTGTAAATATTATAGACAGCTAAGTTAGATAGAAATATCATAGGCAGTCAGACAGCGCTGGGCCCTCAAGGGAGTCAGTGCAAAAGATGAAAATGCATTACAACTATGGCTGGAGGCACATCCATTGAAGCCCAGGCCTCAAGATAAGGATGAAATGACCAGAGCCACACACCTGCCAGAGGGATAGACAATGAACTGAAGATTAGTCCGATAAAGTCCAGACAGACACCAGTCACATAGGTGGGCGACCAGGACCTCCAGATTTACCCACCCGGAATGTCTTTGTTCTATGTCCATTTACTGCATGAACTGCTGCCCCATTGGATCAATACTACCTGGGCACCTATACTTGCAATGTTATTGGTTGATCATAGTTTTGACCCAGGTTGTTCCCACTTTGTGATTTTGCTCTACAAAACTTTCTCTGAAAAGTGGACTCACTGGCAATCCACTTTTGGGTCCCCTCCTGTCTCTCAGGAGCTATCTCTCTCTCTCTCTCAACAAATTTTCCTACTCTTAACCTCTATTGTTCTTAGAATCCATTCTATGATTTGGGGGGACATGAACTCGGCATACCTAACATCTACCAGGTTGGGAGTTATATTTTTCCCCCATATCGATATTTGCTATCATATTTTTACTTGATTCCTGGAAAAGCTTCAAGCATTGTAAACACGTGCAAATAAACATTTTAAAATTTCCAATATATTGTTGCTCTGGTTCTGTCAAGTAAAAATTATGCAACATGGTCAATCATACCATGTTGGGGTATTTCTTATTTCCTGGTATTTTGGCACTGTCCTTCCTATAACATTTTTCTCTCTTTTTAAAGGTGTATATTGATATATCTTTTACCAGATCTTTGTTATGATCACTTTGGCTCCTAGTTTGCTTAAATTTAATGTCACTTAATTAATCTCTGTACCCAATTTTGTTCTCTCTGTAGACGTAAAAAGTCAATGACTTTTGTTTTGTTTTTTTTTTTTTTTTTGGTGGTGCCGGGGATTGAACTCAGGCCCTTGTGCTTGCAAGGCAAGCACTCTAATCACTGAGCTAAATCCCCAGCCCAAAAGTCAATGACTTTTAAAGGTGTGTACACAAAAGATTTACCCATACTGGGAGGATGATAAATGTGCCAAATATTTGTTCATGGCAATTTTTGATTCTGCTTCTCCTCTTTCCTTAAAGCATTCATTTTGACGTTTCTGCCATTCATTTACTCCTTCAGCATTTATTGATCCAACTTGTCAGGCACCAGGATAAGTGCTGGAAAACAGTGATTCTGACACTTGAATGGTGTTTTAGAGCGTAGAGTTCATTTTCACATATATTAAATTCAATCCTTAGAGGTACTCCCTTCACCTCAACCCTGTTATCCCTCCCCTTTTAGCTTTATATTTCTTTTAGTGTTCCTCATTCCTTTTTCTCAAATCTTTGGTGTGCAGAATATTGATTAAGGGCTTTCTTGAAGGAACAAGATGGGAATGAGATGAGAATTTAGATCCAGAGATTTCCAATGTCATACACTTTGGGATCGATCTAAGGACAGAGCATTTGCAAGGATACTGTCTCTTTCTTATGAAAGCATAGAGGAGTCACAAGGAACAATGACCAACAGTGTACAGTATGTATTACTAGAAACCGAGTGGAAACCGAACACAGGGCTGGTAGTTTTCCAAATCCTCCTGACCCCCTTTCAATTGAATGTACTTAACATTACTGGACATGCTGAAGTTATGACTCACTTTCCCCTATAAATACTCAGGCTCTCGAGGCCCAGAATTGAAGTTCCTCAATTATATTTCCTCATACATTTTGTGATACCAACCAATAGGCAAGAAGCGGAACACACAGAATTAATTTCTCATTATTATTCAGTCTGGCTTTAGCCATAATTCCCCCTTCCTGTTTTCTCGGGGCCTTTGCTCTTTGCTCTCCCTTTGCCTGAAAGATTATTTCTTCCCTGTCAAATCGGTTTCATTCACTATCACGTCTTGTGCAGAACCTGGCTTCTGTAAGGAAAGGCCACTGGCTTGTGGTGGCTAACGATGTCCTGTAAGGAGGAAGAGCACGGTGGCAGTGGACTATGCTGCTTGTGCATAAGCACTCAGTGTCATAAGCACTCAGTGTCTTTCGCATTCGAAGTTGTACTCGAGGATCACTTCAGGAGTGCTTCGGAGGTTCACAGGATTCAAGCAGATAATACATCCCACCCCTGGGAACTTCCGAGCTCCGGGAGCCGTGCTAAACTCGCTCCTTTAACTTGCTTGGCATCTGCCTGGAATGTTCATCCTCCATAATGCACATGGCTGTCTCTCTCTGACCATTCAGCCCGAATGTTCACCAGCCACTCTGTATAGACTAGTCTCTTCACACTCATCCCTCTATCTCATTTCATGAGTTTATTTTCTTTATGGCACCTATCACCACTTGAAATATACTTAGTATCTGTCTCCTCACAAGACTATAAGCTCAAAGAGGGCAGATTTTCTTTTTTTAACTTACTGCCTGGAACATAGTAGTAGGCCCTTAAGAAACAGCGGCGAAGTAAACAAATGAGCAACAGATACTGTATTTATCGAATGCCTATAATATGACGCTCAGTGTCATATCAAATGCCTATGCTACTGGGAATGTGGCAATGAATCAAGCAGAAAAAACCCTCTGGACTCTAGAGTTCACATTCTAATGCAGGGCAAGTGACAAACAACAAAGCAAGGATGGGGGAGTTGTTAGAGTGGGGTTGTGCTGTATCAAACAGGTTGGTCAAGAAAGGAGGCCTGGATAGAGAAGACAGGTACATGGAGAGGAAGACGTGGGGTTGGGAAGGAATCTTTTAGGCAAAAGGAAAAGAAAGGGCAAAGGCCCTGAGAAAACAGGAAAGGGACATTGTGGCTAAGGCCAGCAAGCTCCTGGGAGAGTGGGAGGGGATGAGTCAGAGATGTGTGGGTGGGACAGCTTCACCCATGGTAGGGTCTTGTAGGCCACTGGAAGGTCTTTGGTTTTTGCTTTTGCATGAGACAGGAAGCCACTGGGGGCCCTGAGCAGAGTGACAAGTCTAATTTAGGTTAGGATCCCTTTTTTTGTTCTGGTGATAAGATTGAAGGGGACAGGACGGAAGTTAGGAGACCCATGCAGTAATCCAGGAAAGAGGTGATGGTGGCTTGGTCCAGGGTGGTGACAGGGAGATGGTGATGTTAATAACCTGAAAGTATTTTGCGGGTAGACCATGGGAATTACCAATATAACAAAGAAATGATTAAAAAATACGTACACAATTGATACAAAGAAAGTTTAGTTGGATTTATAGGAAAGAGATTGGTTTTGTTAGGCCTGTGATGCTGATGTAACAAATAATACTGCAACCACCTAAAAATTCTGCATTGGAACTTTCAAGTCATCTATTATTTATCCAAAGAATGGAACACAAAAAGAGTGGCAAAATACTTTCAGCATCAAAATCTGCACTTGCAATTAAGCAAGTTGGACTGGGGCTTGATCCTAATTCAGCACAGTGACATGAGTGCGATAATTGTTCAGCAGACATAAACATTTCAAAATGAAGATGACACTTATTCGTGAGGAGACTGTAAAACTCAGTTACACAAAAGGGTAAACATTATTATCAAGAACAAAGATCTTGCCTGATTCATCCGATTGAAGCCCTGTACTTCAGACTGAGCTGGTAACTGCTCAGACCTCTGACTCTCTGCCTACTGGGCTACATCGAAAGCACTTTGATTATTCAACCTTGATTCTTCACTCTTTGGCACCAACAAATAGCAGGTGGACAATCAACACTCATCCAATGATTTCTCAATATCCTTCTCTATCCTGTCAGTTACCAGATAGTCATGAATATGAAATTTCAGAATGTGCCAAGAGCAAAGGCAGAAGTGTGTAAGCAATCCAGATGCCCCCTTTGGCCCACCTGGCTAGAGCAGGCTTCCAGCCAGGAGTCCTGTGGACTGCAATTTGACCAGTAAATGCAATGTGCAGGGAGCCACAGAAAACAAGGCCTTCAAATATACAAGTATCAGCTAGGGTTGGTGGTGTGCGCCTGTCTCAGCTACTCTGCAGGCTGAGGCAGGAGGATGACAAGTTTGGGGCCAGCCTGGACAATCTAGCTAGATCCTGTCTCAAAACAGAAGAAGGGCTGCAAATGCAGCTCAGTGGTAGAGCACTTGCCTAGCAGGAAGTGTGAGTTTAAATCCTAAACTCAATCTCTAGTACCCCCCCCAAAACAAAGCCCCAAACAAAAAACATGTCCCTCCCTGAGGTTAAGGGAACCCGAACAGACTGAAATGATGGTGGTGAGTGGGAGAGCAAAGGCACCGAGACATTTGGGAAATAAACACGCAGGGGCTGGAAGGTGGTTCTAAACATTACATTAGGTCTGGGTTTTCTGGTGCTATTCACCGAGAGTTGAAAGGAAGTTTCGACCATATTATTACTACTTTTTGCCCCAGGAGGAAGGCTGCCTTGGTCGCCCTCACAGGGGCGCGCCCAAAGACAACTTCTGCCGTTTCAATTTACTGCCTCCTATTTTGAGGTCTCCCGAACAATAAGTGTGAGTATAAATGAGTGTCAGCTCCCAGAAAGCGTCCTGCGGCCGGATCCTGAGGTTAATCTTTTGTTTCTAGGGACTTTTCTAAGCTGCAAAGGTGCAACGTGAATAAAATCTGGTCGCTCTCGGGCTGGGCTGGTCCCTTTGTCTCTCCAGGTTTTTTTCCTTTCTTCTCTCTCTCTCGTACTTCCAGGGACGAGGACCGAGTGCGGCAGCGCCACTTGCTGTACTGTGTGAAGCGACGAGTACCGGAGTCCGCCGGCCCGAGGTGGGCACGCAATTTCCACTCTCTGGGCGGGGGGCGCCAGAAAGTTCACGTCCCCATTCCAGCGTCCCCCTAGGCTGAGGAGCGCGCAGTGTCCGCCCTTTCCAGAGAACCCCTTTCGAAGCGCCCAGTCCCGGCCGGGGCCCCTCCGCAAGAGGGAGAAAGTTGGGCGGGACGAGGAGGGGGGCCGGCGTCGCTCGCGCGCGCACGCGCGGCTCGGGTGGAGCCGGCAGCCCCGCGCAGCGTCCGCCCGGCAGATGCGGCTCGCTCCCCGGCGCTCCCCTCCCCCGCCCGGGGGGCGAGGCTCCGCCGCTCCGCCCGCAGCCGCCCACGCCTCCTCCTGCGCGCCGCGGCGCCCGGGCGGGCGGCTCTACTTAAGCAGCGCGCGGGCCGCGACCCGGCACTTGCCAGGAGCGCGCTGCGAGGCGGGCGCGGCGCGGCGCGGCGAAGCTCTCGGGGCGCTCGGCGGCGCGCTCGCACCGCGCGGCTCTCGGCGGCGGCCGGGGCGCAGGGCTGAGCGAGCGTCCCGGAAAGGCGGCTGCGGTTTCCGAGCGCGGTCCCGGCCCCTGCCGCCTGCCCAACCGGGCCACCTCGCTCTGTCATGGCCCTGGCGGACAGCACGCGCGGATTACCCAACGGGGGCGGCGGCGGGGGCGGCAGCGGCTCCTCGTCGTCCTCCGCGGAGCCGCCGCTCTTCCCTGACATCGTGGAGCTGAACGTGGGGGGCCAGGTGTATGTGACCCGGCGCTGCACGGTGGTGTCGGTGCCCGACTCGTTGCTCTGGCGCATGTTCACGCAACAGCAGCCGCAGGAGCTGGCCCGGGACAGTAAAGGCCGCTTCTTTCTGGACCGGGACGGCTTCCTCTTCCGCTACATCCTGGATTACCTGCGGGACTTGCAGCTCGTGCTGCCCGACTACTTCCCCGAGCGCAGCCGGCTGCAGCGCGAGGCCGAGTACTTCGAGCTGCCCGAGCTCGTGCGCCGCCTCGGGGCGCCCCAGCAGCCGGGCCCCGGGCCGCCGCACTCCCGGCGCGGGGTGCACAAGGAGGGCTCCCTGGGCGACGAGCTGCTGCCGCTGGGCTACGCGGAGCCCGAGCAGCAGGAGGGCGCCTCGGCCGGGGCGCCGTCGCCCACGCTGGAGCAGGCCAGCCGCAGCCCGTCTGGGGGCGCGGCGGGCCCGCTGCTCACGCCGTCCCAGTCGCTGGACGGCAGCCGGCGTTCTGGCTACATCACCATCGGCTACCGCGGCTCCTACACCATCGGGCGGGACGCTCAGGCGGACGCCAAGTTCCGGAGGGTGGCGCGCATCACCGTGTGCGGCAAGACGTCGCTGGCCAAGGAGGTGTTCGGGGATACCCTGAACGAGAGCCGGGACCCCGACAGGCCCCCAGAGCGCTACACCTCGCGCTATTACCTGAAGTTCAACTTCCTGGAGCAGGCCTTCGACAAGCTGTCGGAGTCGGGCTTCCACATGGTGGCGTGCAGCTCCACGGGCACCTGTGCCTTTGCCAGCAGCACCGACCAGAGCGAGGACAAGATCTGGACCAGCTATACCGAGTACGTCTTTTGCAGGGAGTGAACTCCCCAGACCCCTCGGGACTGCAGCACCTACTTCCCCTCTTCCTTGCTGGACGGATGATTATAGATCCCCCCTCTATCCCCAGGTTCCTCCTGTCTTCTGTCCCCAGGTTCCTCCTGCCCCCTCCGGTAGTTGGGCCAGACCTCTCAGCCCCCACTGCAGAATCTGCAGCCACAAATCCTCTGGGCTTCTTTGTCTTCTTTGGACTCGGCTGAGAGCCAGAGCCAGCCTCCACCCCGTTCTTCGTTAACTCCCGACCTCAAAGCACCCCTCCCCCAGATTGTACTTCAGTCCGGGTGCAGTGGGGCAGCGTGGCCACAAAGTCACCAGATACCTGGGAATGGTTGAATTGGATCGTGTCCAGTGCGTAGAAGATTCCTTGAAATCTTCTCAAGCCCTTTTGACTCCTTTACGTTTTAAGAGCTAGAACTGATAACACTGTCTGGGATAGTGTGTGTGTGTGTGTGTGTGTGTGTGTGTGTGTGTGTGTGTTTTCTTTTTAGAACAATCATTACAGTCTCTTTAAAAGTAGAGTTTTAGAAGACTGGATGGAAGACTTCGATACTGGAATTAAGCCCCACGGAGGCAATTCAGTGACTGTAAATGAGTACAGTTTGATGAATTAGAGGTGGAAGACTAGTGCGGGTATAGTGAAGGACTGGATGTTTTGCGCACGGAATAGGTCTTCGCCTGTGGCTGAAACTTGCAGAAAGAGAACCTCTGCCTGTGGGGGCGCCCTTTCTCCTCGGGCTCCTGCCAGGAGTCTGAGTTCCATGATTTGGCATAACAGCCCTCACGAGCAAGAGGGAGAAAGGGCGCTGGCTGCTCCAAAGAGAGCCAGGCGCCCAGGTCTCCAAGTGCTGCGGGTAGTCAGCTGGCAGTGACTGAATGCAGCTGGGTAGTAGTGCACGTTGTAGGCAGTAGGACCATACAACAATTAGATCTAGGAATTGGGGGTGGGGTGGGAGGGAGGAAAGAGGGGAGAAAGGGTGGGAAGGGAGGAGCAGACATACTCATTTATTATTTGAAAGTTGGAAGTTTGAACCGTCCGTTTGAGTACATGTACATTTACAAATTACCAAGCAGTAAACGCAGACTTGCAAAGCATTTTATCGAGATTAATAACAGACTTACTCTAAACTGGTAGGTAGTTTATTGAACTGTTTTGAATACTAAACCTGGAAGTTGTCAGTACTTGTGTATCCCAACCAAAAACTTACCTAGTAGGGTTTTGGCTTTTGAACTTTTGTTTTATGGTTATAAATCCTTATTTAAAAATCTATTTACTTGGGCAAAATGTTTGATTTTTGGCTACTTAAACTTAAAGTTTCTGATTAAAAATCTTAACTTTCTGCAAGCCCAGCTAGGGTTGATAGCTGGGAAAACCGGAAAAGCTGAAATATGTCATTTCTTTCATGCAATTTCTTTGAAAGTAAAGTGGACTCTTTTGAAATGATAGAGCTGCAGAAAAATATAAGCACCGAGGGCCACACATCTGCAGATAGCTGTGAAAAGGAATATTTTAAAATGAGGGCAAATAAGTACTTAAAGGTGAGCCAAGCAATAAAATGGTGTTTTAGATAAATGCAACAGAAACAGGAGACCTGGTTGCCTTATGCCTTTACCCTCACATGGAATAAATCCCCAGTGTATATCCTATTACACCTTAAGAGAAGGGATACAAATCCTCATCATGCTCTAAGGCATCCTTCAGATATTCTGTGGTGATGGAGAAGCCTTTTTTTGTTTGTTTCAGCATCTTTCTCTGAAATATGTTTTTAAAGATTTTATAAGAGTCGTTTTCAGTGTTTAAATTAGTGCTAGTTTTCCTTTTAAAAACTGAATCTTGTACTATGTCTATGTTCATGAAAGATGTTTAAAATTGGAACAGTTTTATTCTTAGACCCATGTGATCCAATCTGTATATACCATATATAAACATTTTACAAGAATTATTTAGTTTTTTAATTCCTTTATTAATATTATAAACTTTCCTGTATTTACCCCCAGTAACTTGCATCAGATGGTGTATATAACTAAAGCAACATGTTTTGATGAGTTTCTTATGTTTTTGTCTGTGGGAAATGGGGCCAGGAAAAAATATGTAATTGTAAACTGAGTTTGCTCTATACTTTCTTTGTGCTGGGATGTTAGTCATATACTAATCATATGTTCATTAACTGGTGACTTAAAACCAAGGTACCTGTATTTTTATCCACTAATTCTTTTAACTGGGAAGTAGATTTAAGTTATAATTACATATTTTAGAAAAGTTACTATTATATACAAAGGCTGATTTTAGGGGAAGTGGAAGCAAAAACCCAAGAAGTTGTGTTTGCTTATATGTTGAGTTATTCTCTGACTAATACATAAGGACTTTGTTTCAGGTCTGAAGTGGTTTAGGTCTGTTACTCGCTGGGCTATAAAGTGTCATACAGATTTCCCTATCCCTATGGCATTGTCATTAGATTGCCCAACAAAAAACACACCACTGAAAACATCTTTAGGACAGATCAGAAATACTGCCAGGTGGCACAACTTGGCAAATCTGATTCTGGTCAAGTCTGCTCCACTCCAATAGGGATGAAAAACTGCTAAAGTTTTGTCTCTGCCATTCAAGTCTTAGAAATTTCACCTTGCAAATCTTTGAGTTGAACTGTCCCACTGTCTTGCACATGGGCATCTTAGCTGCCCCACTCCTGCATTCCCTACATTATTTAATAGACTGGGAATTTAATATTAGGGACAGTAAACCCACCTCTTTTTCTAAGAATCACTGTGCCCTCTGAGGTTAGGCAGTACATAAAAACCTTCTACCTTTCAGTGGTAAATATTGAGTGGGCAACTCGTGTTGGGTAGATAGTATGACTAAAGTAGGATGACTTGGCATGAGCACTTCGGGTTGCTTCCTCTCCATGTGCTCTGGAATACAGAAGGAGACCTTAAGTTGTACAAAGTGGTCTGGAATGTTGGTCTTCACCCTTGAGCTGAAATAGGATATCTCTGGTCCATTTGAATAAGCCTGGAAGTACACCATTCAAATTACCTGGGAGAATGACCTAACTATTCAGGTAATTATGACTGCAGTAATCTAACTCAGAGAGGCAAGCATTCACATATGTTGCTCTAATTACTGTTTGATGTGCATAAATATAACTGAATGACATTTAAAAGGAATTGTTGATGTGATGGTTTAAAAAAACCAGGTACCATGTTCTATGTTTTTGCACCAAGTGTTTGACACATTGCTTTTTAATACATGTACATGTAGACTATGAAAGATATTCATTCTAATTTTTCAAATAATATGCTGTAGAAAATTTTCTTGAAGGTGCGAGAGACTTAATTTTTCCCATTTTTAATACTGTTTTTATTCTTGTGCTTCTTATTTCGATTTTGGATTGATAGCAGAGTGATAATTTATACTACTAAAGTGTTTTCTCTTTCAAACCAGATTTCATATCTATCTATCTATCTATCTATCTATCTATCTATCTATCTATCTATCCTGTTGCTTCTCTGAGGAAATGCATATTGTACAAGTACTCAGATCAAATGGGCATCTGCCAGTGCTCATAACATTCTAATTTTTATTGGAATTTTTCATGGAATGTTATTATTGCATTAAAGCCATGTAAAGTGAAGCTTTGATAATTTTTTTACTGTTCAGATTATGGTAAATTCCAATCTAATATTCACATAATTTTTGTACTCCTACATAAAAATGGCAAATTACAATGCATACATTTAGAAAAATATTAATTGGAGGGGTTGAATTCCTTAAGACTTCCGTGTATAGTCTAAATCACAAATACTATACACAACTGACTTGTTTTAAAAGTAGTAAACTGAATTTTTAATTATATGCCTATCAGTGCCAATCCTTTCTTTGCAGCTTCCCCTGTTTTTTCTTACTATAAATCATATAAAATCTGAATTAGTTTTTTTAGATGACCCAGGTCTGTCTCTTGAGAAATGAATAAAATATAGTATTCTTATTACTGGTATCTTTAGTACCTGAAATAGGTTTTCTTATAACCAGAAACAAGTTATATTGAAGTTAACTTTTCTTTGTCAGAGTTTTGGACAGTAAGAATCTAAAAATATTAATACTTGAGGATTTAGGTGGAAGAAATTCAACCAGAATATCTCTATTAGAGTATAATCTTGTGTGGAAAGATGATGAACTAGCTGACCAAGAATTCTTGTTACTTTGGCATTTTATTTTTTTCCAAGCCAGTTTTTAAATTCTGAATGTGTTTTGAGGTATGTGAACATTAATTGTAATGTAAATGATAATACAACTGTTTGTGAATTCTTAGGCAGGTGAATTTTCCTAATACTGTTGAATACAAGTGATGAAAATTCACTATGACCACTCAAACAGCATTAGTAACCTTTTAATGACCAAAGGTTAAAATATTCTTCATGGATGTGAATTTTGAAAATGTAACTCACAAGTTGTTTAAATTTTTCCAAGCATCTGAAAAACTCATTTGCTAAATGGCATTAGATTCCCACGGAGCTCTCTGGGATTTCAAAGTTGTTGAAAGTGTTACATGCTAAGTGATACATGTCATTGAGCCATTTTCTCAAAATAAAAGGGGAGAGGAAAAAATATTATAAGAGAATCTGACTTTTCTAACAGAAAACCAAGAAAGAAAAGAAATCCCTCTGTCTTTAAAAAAGACACTGATGAAGTCTTTTTCAGAGCTGCCCAAATTTTGAGAATTTCATCAGTCATCTAAATGCGCTAGAGATTATTGTTTGCTCTGTTCACAATCAGTTGTATAAAAGAAATATTCAATACTGTTTTCCTCCTTGTGTGTGAAGTAATGAATCATTGATTATGTGACTTATAATGTATTCTATTAAACACTAAAGAATAAAACATTCACTCCTTTAATTATTTCTCTTGGCTTCTTGGTATGGATTTGCTCAGACACTGGTTTAATTTCATTTAAGAGCCTCTTTAAATACTAAAAATGCTTTCAAACTGTCATGGGACTAATGAGCATTATGCCATCAGAAGATCTCCTTGCTGAATAATTGGCCAGCTGGGCCAGGCATGAACTGGTGCTTTCTCGAGAGTTTATTGCCAAGAAAACGTAGGCAATTTGGTACCTAACTATGGTACCTACTATGGAAGGAAATTCTTTCACAAACCTCAGTCTTTCCAGCATATGCCATTACTGGGAACATGGAGACGATAGGTAGAAATGCCATGTTAAAAACAAGTAGAAGCTGTGTCTTAAAAGTATGATTCATGAAGTTAAGACTCATGAATGTTGAAAAAAGAAGACATGTAATTTGGATACGGGGGTTCTTTTCTGTATCGTCTCCAGTCTGGGGAGTTTCATCTTTAAAGAGCACAGTGATACTCAGGTTGGGAAATCACAGAAACCTGAGTCTGCTGGGTAATGGCACAGGAAGGTGGAAGTAGGGTGGGTACAGTGAGCCAGGCTTCACCCTTCCTCTTTTTTTGTCTGTACTTCCTCTGGATAGCTTTTGTATACATAAATATGCATAATAATTATTTTTTTTTGCAGTGCTGGGGATCAAACTCAGAGTCTCATGCATACTAGGCAACACTCTACTGCCGAGGTACATCCACAGCCCCATGTGATGTATATTTTGAAAATTTAATATATATAATGAAAAATTTAAGCAATACAAGAATATATCTAATAAAAAATGAAGCTCCTTCTTCTAACCCATAGCTTCACCTGGAGGAACCAGTAGCGTATCTTTACTGAGACCTATACATAAATAAGTACACACCTTCCCATTCTCTACCCTCCTTTTCTATTCAGTAGGAATTACACCTATTTCATACCTTGGCCTCTTGTAAGCATGTAACCACATATCTGGCAGCTCTTGGCAATGCATGAACATGTAACAATGATCTACATTGTTATGTTTTATTATTTGATGCTACATGATCGTCTGCATGATATAGCATTGTCTAGTTGTGTTGTCATTTATTTTACCAGTCTTTTATCGGTGAGCACTGAAGTCTACAGGTTTGACAGTTAAGCTTGGTTGTGTCAACTTGATTGCTTGGTATCTGTGTAGAGAGGGTCAGTGGAGCACACTTCTAGGTGTATCTGGGTGGGTCATGGAAGCCTGACTTTGGGTACTATGTCTTGTCCTTTGCCTCTTCCTCTCTGATATTGTTTCCCTTGTCTGCTTCCCAGCCACATGACTAAGCAGCTTTGCTCCACCATGTCCTTCTACCATGATGTTTTTGCCATGGAACCAGCTGACCATGAACTGAATCCCCTTAAAATGTGAGCCAAATTAAGCCTCTCCTTTATGTTTTGAGTGTTGGGTATTTTGTCCAGCAAAGAGAAAGCTGACTGATATAACAGAGTTCTTTTTTCTGCTCCAGAGAAGGCTGTAGTGAATATGTTTTCACATGTATAAATATATATCTGAGTCTAGTTTTTCTGTATGGAGAAATGCCCAGAGAGAAATGACCTTTTTTGCAGAGACTGTGGAAATTCAGTCCAACTCACAATTTTTCAATTTTATAATGGTACAAAAGCAATATGTATTGAGCAGAAGTCATACTTTGAGTTTTAAATTCTAATCTCATGCTAGTTATATTTGGTATGAACTCCCTTGTGATCCAACTGATAATCTTCAGTGAACTGTGTGGCTAAACTATGATGTTTGATAGGTTAGGAGTTGTTATGACTTAGATCTAAAATGTCACCTCAAAATCTTCTCTATTCTGAGATGGGGCTTTTGGAAGGTGGTTAGATCATGGGGACATGGTACTCGTCAATGGATTATTGATGAGTTCATAGCTGAATGTGCTGTTAGGATGTGGGGCCTGATTGGAGAAAGTGGGTCATTGGGGTTGTGACCTGGAAGGTGCTTTCTTGTGCTAGGCCGCTTCTTCCCTGTTTCCTGTTTCCCTTAGGTGAATACCTTTTCCTCTGCTATGCCCCTACGCCATGCTGTTTCTGCCTTGGAGCCAGTTAAGAAATGTGAGCCCAAAAAACATTTCCTTCTTTAAACTGTGTGTGTCAAATATTTGCTCCCAGCAGCAGAAAGCTTACTAACACAGGGGTATTAAGTGCACCTTTGACTTCTATATTTACAATTTAAGATGAGTTTATTGGGATAGGACCCCACGTTAAGTGGAGGAGCATTTGTAATAGGGCTCATTGGAAGCTCTCCAGGAAACGGGGATGGTTGTGGTATGAACTAAGTCTACATCCATTAGTTATAGAAGCGTGAAATCATGTAGTTTCTATATGGGAAACAAGGCGTGAATTATGACCAACACATGGTTTTTAGGAATATAATGCATGTAGAGGAGCCACGATAATATCCTGTGCTTCTTAAGAAGGTGTCTCTAGAAGTGTTGGAAAATAAAAGGAAGAGATAGTATGAATATGGCCACATGAATATCAATTTTGCTATCGGAGATGTGTCTAGAAGAACTAGAGAATTCGGTCATTTAACTGGTAAGTGATTTATAAAAACATATTTATAGAAAGTAATAAATTTACATGAATTAAAAATAGAAAACCTTAAACATTAAAGATCTTCTGAACTTGTAGAATCTCAGGGATGGGTTCACTCTTTTCTGCCATGAAGAACCTGGCGGTAATAGTTGTAGGCTCCAGAACTGCTGGTATCTTTTTTTTTTTTTTAATGAACAGTTTAGGGGGGAAATACTAGCCTCTCAAGTTTTCTCTTTTACTCTGCTCACTTAAGAAGTTTTGAGGTAAACATCCCTTTGGGCCAAATTGTACCTTTCTTGGCATTCGTAAATCTCCCATGTGTAGCTGATGGAGCTAAGTAGAAAGGAGGTTTTCAGGGCAGCTTTAGGCCAACGACTTTTAATTATCTGCTGCATATTTCCCCCATGTGTAGCCGCTTGCATTCATGCATTGATTGATTCAAAATCTCTTGAGCACCTACCATCTGATAAGGGACATAGAAATGAATAGGACACGAAGGAGTTGAGGATTTAAAAGGAGGCTGAATAATGGCAAAATAGCTTGGAAATGCAGTATTGAGATAGCTGGATCAGTTATGGGAGTCAAAAGGGAGGATTGCTAAGAAAAACAATAAAAATTTGTTGAATAAGTGAGTGAATGTTTATGTTGATTCATTCCATCTTTATGTATCAGGGAGGAAAAGAACCAATTTAAAGTTTTCCAGTCTTTAAAAATTATACTACCAAAATCAATAATCCCTCTTTATACTTACATACATATCCATTTGAGAAATTATAACTAGTTTCATAAACAAATATATAAAAATGACTATCCTTCCATCTGGCATGAAAGTCACAGAGATTAGGATGAGACTTAACTGATTTGAGTGTATTTTTTCTGAATAGTTATTGTGTTGGCAGCTGCTCTAAAGCCCCATATGAATTTCTGGCCAAAGGAGAAAATGCTAGACAATGTTTCTGTTTTATGATGGAAGTCAAGTTCACTGACAGCCATGTTATAGGCTTTCTTCGGGGGCTGTTATTTGGTACAAAGTTTTGAAAATATTAACTGGAAAGTTTCAAGAAGGGCTTTTAAGAGTTGTAGGAAAGAAATTTGACCTCCCTGAAATGTTGGAGTATACAGTTCCAAATGTTCTGCTGGTGAAAGTTGTGGGTTTTTTAAATGATAGTTGCAAGGACTTTTAAAAAATAAATGATCCGTGCAATGATGCTCTGACCTGATAATAGCGAATATGCTTCTTGTCTCTGCTCAGAAACAGAACACTTGTACTGTGTTCGGAGGATAAGTTCTTTCCATGAGCTAATGTCAGAAACAGAGCTGTTAAAGTTTAGCTCACCAGTTTTAAGAGTGCTACTTTTAAAATATGAGTAATACAAAATGAAACAAAGCAGCAGAATTTCATGGTGTTGTTGCATCTCTCCTTGATAATACATAGTCTCCTTTTCCCAGTCTCTTACAGTAATTCTCCAAAGAGTTTCATGTTATCATCATCATGTAGTTTAATCCCAGGTTTGAGTCCATTTGAGCACAGGCAAGGCAAACCAATACTTTTGGTGTTTGGATCGAACAGTTGAAAAGAGCTTATTTTGGGTTTGAATCCTTCGATATTTATCCTTCATCCCACTTTTCTTTATAGATCTAGGTAACAGTTGATAAATCTACTAATGACTTCTCAGTTAAAAGGATGATATTGCTGGCCACGAATATTTGTGTCTCCATTCTCCAAATTCATATATTGAAGCTCTAACCTATAATGTAATTTTATTTGGAGACCCTTTATGGAAGTAACTGAGGTTAAAAGTGGGTCATCCTGGTGGTCTCGATGTGATAAGATTAGTATCCTTCTAAGAACAGTAAGAGAGACCAGAATTTCTGTTGCCCTGCTCATGAAGAAGAGGTCATGTCAGTGCAGAGGGAAAAGGTGGCCACCTATAAGCCAAGAAGATGTTTCAGAATGAAATCTACTTTGCTGACACCTAGCTCTTGTCTTCCCAGCCTCCAGAATGTGAAAAATAATTTCTATTGTGTAGGATCCACAGTCTACAGCATTTTCATTAAGGCCGCCCAAGCCAAATAATACATTAACTTTCACTTACCTACAGGATATTAACTGGGAATGGTCATTATCCGAGAACAAGCAGACAAAGGGAGCCATTTTCTTCTTATAAAAGGCTAAAGTTAAAATTGACACCCTTTTTAATGAAGAACAATGTGGAACTCACTAGTTAACTGTGACATACTATTACCTTACAGGGAAATTTTAAAACTAGGACTTGGAGGTTTATGGGTTACTGTTAGGAATTTTATGAAAGAAATTGATCTTAGAGACATTTACTGGCTTTTATCACTATCCATTTCAGTTCTTTTTTCTCAGATAATAAGAGTGGTTGAAATTCTAGTACAAACAACAATGTAGAAATGTTTCCCCAACTCCAAAGTTTATAGTCTTGTGATAATTTAATAAATATTTGCTTATGTATTTTTGAAATTCAAAAGACTTTTGTGTAATTTAATACCATGGATATGTCCCAAAGTCATAGTCCTTATGAGCTATGGACAGCTAAAATAAACTTTATTAATCAAGCTAAGATTATGGAAAAATAAATGTTTAGATAGAGCTTTATAAAACTTGCATCTTCCATTTTGCATTTGTTAAAACAAAATGGTTTAGTCTAAAAGTAGAAGACTTTTTAAAAAAATCAAATATGAATGATTTGTATTAATATCCTTTAATCACTGAACATAACATCTTTTTAGATGAAATTAGATATACTTTTAAAACTGCATTTCTAAGGGTTGGGGATTTAGCTCAGTGGTAGAGTGCTTGCCTAGAAAGTGCAAGGCCCTGAGTTTGGTTCCCAGGACCACCCAAAACAAACATACAAAAAACAACTACATATCTATTTTCCAGATACAAAAACATACTTGTCGAGGGACCACCTTTTACTCTATGTTCTGTTGAAGATGACCAGAAGCTTTTTGCTCTTTAGGTTCCCATGGGCTGTTGGAAGGGAAGTGGAGGGAGAACAGGGTTATTCAAGCATTAAGTAGTGGGCATATATGAAACATAACTATGAAAAAACAAGAATGTCTTATTAATATAAAAAGTACAATTTATAACCCTATATAAATACTGTTCTTCAAAACATTTAGGAGACTACGTTTAGCATTTCAATAAAAGCTATAGGAAATCAACTTAAAACAATATTTATCAGAAGGGAGGAGTTATCTGTTAAAAATATTGATATTGGGGAAAATGAAAAACTTCTGGAAATGGATGGTGGTGATGGAATTTATATGTTGCCTGTATACTTATAGTGGTAAAATGGTAAGATTTATGTTACATATATTTTACCACAAGATAAATAGTGTGGCTTTAATGACAATAACACATAGAGTGTAGACAAACAGAAGAATAATTTTTGTATAAACCTAACAAAAATTGTTGACATTGAAATCACCTCCAGTGACAATGAGGACCTGTGGAAAGTCGCTCCTCTGGTTGTGCTGTGCCAGTAACATACTGCTACGACATATTAGCAACTCATCATTTGAGAGAGTTATAAATCACACAATAAATTAGTCCACCAACTTTTGGTAACCTAGTTTCTAAAAAATTGAGAATATGTGTATATATCAGTGTGTGCTTAAATTTGCATTATGTGAATTTTCTATTTTTGCTGCTTTGTCCCTCTCCATTAGCTCAAATAATTAAGAGTTGGTGCTCGAACTGAATTGAAATGAAATTCCACCCAATTTGGAATTTCAATGGTCTTTGTGAGAACAGTGTAACTCCCATTTTACAGGGCAGAGAAGGGCATGAGCAATTGCTCAGTGGGGTAAAAATTAGTGTTCAGAGTCAGAAGCAAAGCTAGCATTTCTCATGTTAAGAAAGATTCTGATCTATGTTCTATTAATGCTCTCATTATATAAATTAATTTAGTGCTTTCAGGGTTTTTAGCATAGGTTTATCTTTGTGGAACTAAAATATGTAGTGGCAAAATCACAGTTATAATTTTTCTTAATGTATATATTTTATGTTTAACTCACACAATATTTATACATATTTTTGGGGTACAGAGTAATACAATACCTGGATACAATATATAATGATCAGACCAGGATAATTGACACAGCAATGAAAACATTTATCATTTGTCTGTGTGGGTAATATTCAAAATCCCTGCTACTAGTTATTTTGGAATATACAATTAATTATTGTCAACCATAATTACCCTGCTGTGTCATAGAACATTAGAGTTATTCCTCCTATCCGGGTTCCCCCTGTACCCACTAATTCTCTCTTTCCTCTCCTGCTCACCCACAGTCATAAATTTAAAGAGATTTTGGAATGCACAGATTCCACACGGGTTGAAGTACACCCTGGGATGGGTTCTGCCCAACCCTCATGAGGGTCACCTGTAATGGGAGGGTGAAGGAAGGCCTGGCAGGGATAAGAATCAGTCTCAGCTGTGTGGGCACAGTGTCATCTGGGGAGTTGACGCAAAGCTGACTGTTGCCATCTGGGGAAGAATATGCTTCAGCGTAATGGATTATAAACTTGGGTTAAGATTGAAGCTCAAACAGTGTATATTAATATGTGTTATATATTAAATACAGATGACACAGGAGTCAGACAACTGAAATAGGTTGGGAGATTCTGACACATAGAGTTCTCGATGGTGTGCACGGGGAGGGTGGGACAATTCTATCCCCTCTCCAGGGAATACTTGGCAATTTCCAGAAACATATTTGATTGTCAGAAGTTGGGGGAAGTGTGCTATTGTCATTGAGTGAGCAGAGACCAGGAATGCTCCTAAATGTCCTCTTAATACATGATAAAACACCTTGACACCCCAACACAGAATTATTTGGTTCTACATGGTGACATTCTGAAGTTCTGCATTCCTGTGATAGAAAGCAGGGTATCTAAGTAGACAAGGGAATAGCTATAGTGAGGAATTTGCCCCAAGGAATTGAACTTTATTGAGCTGCAAGATGAAAAGTGTGTGACTTGTTACATTTAAGATGGTCTAAAGTGAAGGTGAGGAATACTGGGTGGGCATTCCTCTGGGCAGATTTTCCCACCCTGTATTGGACAAAGGAAGATGAATAGGACACAGTGGCGTCTTCCCATCCTCCCCTTCAGGGGAGCATCTTTTATCTACTTTTCTCAGATCTGAGCAAACATTCCTTTCTAGCGGAAAGGCAATATGAGTGAAGCATCCTTTGTCTACAGATTCCCAGGACACTTTTAGAATTAGTGAGTAAATGACAGTGGTGAGAATCTGCTCTGATTTCATTTGTCTCTGGCAGGGCCTGGTGGCAATTTAATATTCTTTATTATTATTTTACATGCAACTTCCTTCCTAGCTTATGATTCCTGTCAGGACTGTATATTGTTACCCATTAGTCATTTGTCTTGGGTTGGCCCAGAATGCTTCAAAGGAGGGCTGGTATATCTCAGTAATTTTGCTTACAATTTGATTTGTGTTCTCTAGAATTCCAATTTAGTTTCATCAGCACATCTCAACATGCAGCAGCTGGGCCCCGGATGGGATCATTTACATACCTTAGCAGCCGAAAGCTAAGCACTGGGAACGCAGAATCTGGCCAGATATTTTCTCAGAGCCTCACTTGACTTTTTGAAATAAACCCTATCTTCCTATTTGTAACTATCTGTTTCAATGACAATACCCTTCATTTTTTTTTTTAAAGTGGTCTCCAGGTGAACTGTTTGTGAACAGAAACACTTTCATTAAAAAGCCTTGTAGGGTAATCAGAAGACATATTTTTCAGGTAAAAATATTGTCCATTTGGTGCCAAAACATAGGTTGGAGAAGGGACTGCCTTATTAACAAATGGTGCTCAGAAAACTGAATATCCGTATGTATAAGATTGAAACTAGGTCCCTATTGTTCATTCTGTACAAAACTCAATTCAAAATGAATCAAAACCTAGATTTAAGATGTGAAACTTTGAAATCGCTAGAAGAAAACGTAGGGGAAACATCTGAAGCCACAGGCACAGGCAAACTTCCTGATAGGACTCTCACAGCACAGGAAACAACAGCAAGCATCAACAGATGGGATTACATCAAATTAAAAAGTTTCTGCACAGCAAAGGAAACAACAGAGTGAAGAGACAGCCTACAGGTTGGGAGAAAATCTTCGTCAGCTAGTCTTCTCAACAGAATTAATAACTGGAACTCAAAAAAAACCCCATCAAATATCAAATAGCCCAATTAATAAAGGGGGCAAGTGAATTGAACAGATACTACTCAGAAGAAGACATACAAATGGTCATAGCATATGAAAAGATGTTCTACATCTCTAGCCATTAAGGAAATTGCAAATCAAACCTACATGGAGATTCCATGGCACCCCGGTCAGAATGACTATCATCAAGAACACACAAAAAAATAAATGCTGACAAGGGTGCACAGACAAAGGAAGTCTTCTACACTGCTGGTGGGAGTGGAAATTAATACAACCCCTACGGAAATCAGTATGGAGTTTCCTCAAAAAACTAAAAATGGAACTACCTGATGTAGCTATACCATTTTCTTTTTTTCAAGACAGGGTCTCACTATGTAGTTCAGGCTGGGCTTGAACTCACTATGTAGCCCAGACTGATCTTGAACTCACGGCAATCCTCCTGTCTCAGCTTTCTGAGTGCTGAGATTACAGATGTGCACCACCATGCTGGACTTACCACTTCTATATCTGGAGAAATTAAAGTCAGCATACTACAGAAATACCTGTGTACCTATGTTTATTGAGGCACAATTTAAAATAGCCAGTATATGGAACCAGCCTAGCTGCCCATCAAGATGAATAGATAAAGAAAATGTGATATATACACAATGGAGTATTATTTAGCTATAAAGAAGAATGAAATTATGTCATTTGCAGGGAAACAGAAGGAACTGGAGATCATCATGTTAAACAAAATAAGCCAGACTCAGAAAGACAAGTATCATATGCTTTCCTAATATGTGAAATCTAAAAAGGACGGCATGAAAGTAGAAGGGAGACTGTTATTAGACAAGAGGAAAAGAAGAGGGAGGGTGGACGTGGACATAAAGGAAGGTAATGGGGGAATGGGAAAGAGAGTTAATTATATCATTAAGAGATCACAATGTTGACATAAATTATTGAGGTGAAAAATATTCACTACACTCTTAATTGAAACAGCAGGTTATAAAATAGTATATAGGGCATTGCCAATTTTTTATCTATATTAAAATGCATTAATTTATGGAGACATGAAATAATCATCTAGAATGGTGTTCACTTAAATGTTTTACTCTATGGGAGAGGCTGAGCATGTTTTTCTTTCGTTTAAAGGTGTTTTTGACTTGTTTCTAGTGGAGGAAATGAATTTCCGTAAGTATGTAAGGTGGTGGACATGTTAATTTTATTGGCGTAATCATATCACAACATACATGGATCTAGTGCTCACTTCGGCAGCACATATACAACATATATGGATCTCAAAATATGATGATGTACATCTTATATATGATTTTATCTGTCACTTATACTCAACTAAGAATAGAAAGACATTGCCTCTTCCCATTATAAATATCTTTAATATTAGAAATGGTTGAAGAATCAGCTCCTTAATTGTTCTTTGATTGCCTGGAAGGTGGGTAATTCATTAATTCATAAACTTCTTTTCACTATTTTCTTTGCTTATATTCAAACTCTTGGATTGTGGTCTTGATCTGTGTGGCAGTCTGAAAAATGTCCTTCTTTGCCCAAGGCATCTGCACCTTAATTCCTGGAACATGTATTGTGAACAAAACACCCTTGTAGATGTTTAAGGATTGCGAGATGAAGAGCTTATTCTGGGCAGGCTCTAAATGCCATCACAAATGTCTTTTAAGAGACAGGTAGAGGATTATTTGGAGATAGAGCAGGAGAAAGCCATGTGGCTGTGAAATAGAGATGAGAGGGAAATGGCCACCAGAAGGTGTAAGAGGCAAGGGATGGATCTGGGAGGGCGGCCCTGCCAATTTCTGAGTCTCAGCATAGTGAGACTGATTTTGGACATCTGGCCTCTGGATTGTGAGAGAATAAATTTCTGTGGTTTTTAGCCACCATGTTTGTGGTAGTCTGTTAGCTTTTCCCTTGAGGTTCTTGGGCAGGTAGTTTATTTATCGAATTCATGTTTCTAATATATGAATGTCAGTGTTTATTGTTCTGGAAATGAATTGTCAGTTTACTTGATGTTTTTCTTCTGTTATCTCATTAATGATCCATGAATTCTGAGTCCTTTCTGTTTGGGCAAATGAGGCCCAGGAGGGTAGTTGTGTTATATGATCATTTGATCTGATAAAGCAATCCTCAGACATGGGACAAAACATGTGAGCGAATAACCTAGAAGACTCAATATTCCAGGAAGAAGAGAGAATAGTTTCTGCTGTTTATCAAATGTTTTTCATTAACCATTCCATGTCACTTTTCAGGTTCCACGAGATAGACTCGCTCAGTTCTGTCAACATAAAATAGTGCTTTACTTTTTAGATTGACTGCTGGAATGAGTTACAGATTATTGTGACTCTGGGATGAAGTGGGGAGAATACAAGCATGACCTCCTTATTCACCTCATACTGTGAGACGTCATCTTGACTTCCTCTGCTCTTACTGGGCCGTGATTCACTGGGGCCAGCTCCTGACTTAGGTGACATTGTACTGCAGGAGTCACTGAGGATAATGAGGGACCTTGGGGGACCCCTTTTTATACAAGTTGTGGTGCCCCTTAAAATGTTTCAGAAAAACTAATGGATTTTTACTTTTGGCCAAAGGTCTTAGAAATATGTATGAAAGAAATTTCTGGGAATTTAAATTTTTTTCTTCTTAAAAGTACCAAAGAAGTTTTCTATTATAAAACTAGAGAAGAAACATGTTTTTATAAACACTGACCCCTCATAAGACAATAACTTCTTCTTACAAGGGACAGTGGGAAATGTATCAAGTTGGAAAATTTGAAATGGTTCTCTTTTGCAAAGAGTTTCAATACATGCTTTTTGTCGGTATGTGTTTGTCAAAAGATATTGATAAGCAAGTATCTTTTGAAGACTAGAAATTTCATAACAAAAATTGTTAAGTAAAATTCTTGGTTAAAGGTAAATGATTCTGTGTGCCCAGCCCAAGTACATTCCTAATAGCAATGGGAAAACTCAACCAAGATAGGTTTGAGTCATTTGTGTAGAAAATATATATGTAAAGCTTGATTTCATTTGTTGCTATCTAAGAGTTTACTTTTCACATGCTTTTTCCCTTCCTTCCATAATTCATTCCAAGTCACTGTGATAAGTACTGATCGAAGTACATAAAAGAATATTTTTACTATTAATCGTTTCATTAAAACCCTCATGAACTGTCAATAGATAGGTGGATAAACAAAATGTGGTATCTATACATAATGGAATACTATTCTTTATACTATAGCTGTATAAAAAATGACAAACTAGAGTCATTTATAGGAAAATGGATTGACCTGGAAAATATAATGTTTAGTGAAATAAACCAGACGATCAAGCCTGAGTACCGTATGGTATCCCTCATTTGAGTGAGGCAAAATACAAACAAAAGAAAAGGGTAAACAATGGATACAAAAAGGCAAAGTGTTAGATATAAGCTAATAGACAAATGGTCCAAGGAAAACAGAAGAGGGCAAAGTGGGGAGGGGAATGAGAATCCAGAGGAATAATGATATCTTACAAACAAGAACCTAATAACCCAAACTTAAAACAGTGACACGTACACTAGGTACTACAGTAACTTTATGTAGTTGTGACTTAATGCTGCATTTATGTGGTTGTTTACATTGCTCACTGTCAGATTGAAAGGCACAATGTACTGTGGTCTGTAAGCTTGTGTAATGGCCTGCAAGTTTGTGTAATTTTGGATAAATTTTAATAAAAATCTATAAAAAAGTAAAGCTTAAATCATAAATAAATAAAACCAACATTGCCTCCTGGCAGTTAAAAATAAAAAAAATAAACCTTTGATTATAAAAATGCTGAAAAATAATTATTGGCTCCTCTCAAGAGACAATCTGAGAATTGGACAGAGAGAGAGAGATGGCATATGAATTATGGATTTTCTTTTCAGTGAAATCTTTTTTCATAGTATTTTATATGTGCATATGTAAAAGAATGAGAATCTGACAACCCACTCTCTGTTATTTATTTGTTTTATCTAAAAGAAAGCATCCAGTTTTCTTGTACAACTAATTCAATATAATCAGCATATGACCAGTTAAATAATGTGACAGAATAGCATGTTATAGCTATATGCGTTATGCTATCAGTATTTTAAAACATGAACAAATACAACATTGTTAATTAAAATTATAATGACATCAGATAGAATTTCCCCCTCAAAATGTTCTTAGCTGTGTAAAGAGTATGTTTTCTTTAACTGAAACAATACATATTAACTTGGCTACTTAATACCCAAAAAATATCATGGTAGATAGTTAAATAATCTCACATAACAACCTAAAATAAGTAAATATTTGATTGTGTTGTAGAAGGGGCTGATAAAAGGGTAATAGAAAAGTAGTTGCTTTGAAGTTGGGGCTAAAAAACTCATGTTCAGAGAAGTAATGTGGGTACCTGGTCTGTGTGTGTGGAAGAGGGAAGGGGACGGTGAGAAGTTTTTTGGGGGGTGTGTGGTTTAAATCAAACTTAAGTGTTGACTTGCAACCGTCTGGTGGCCAGATTTCGTGTGTGTTGCAGGCCCTGTGGTCCACATCCAAGCTCCTAGAGTTTTGAGTTCTTGCTGTCTGCGTCTCTCAGTCTCTCTATGTGTGTCAGAGTCGACTGAGAATCAGCTGCTGGGGCTGAGATTGTCTCCAACTGTTAACCAGGGAAGGTGTGATCAAGCTGAAAATAGAGGAGATGTAGTTTTGAATCCCGCAGTTAACGCTGATTAAAGCTGCGACCTTGGCAAGTCGTTTATCTTCTTTGTGCTTCAGTTTTCTCACTATAAAATAGAAGTACTTCATAGTTCTGTTTGGAGCACAACATAAAATAACATATATAACAGCACCTAAAAGTGATTTGTAAGTCGTAGGAGCACAATTCTTTTTTTTTCCTTCTTTTTTTCCCTAAAGAATACCTTGCTGTTCAGCTACTCATTGACTTACCTCATAGTGGCAGTATATACTCTAAAGGGTCCCTGATGCTATTTCACATTAAAAAAATTTAAAACAGTAAAAATAAGCAGAAGAATTAAGGACTTTGTGTACACATATGTTTGCATATCATATGCCTGTTGTTTGGCATCTTTTAATTTACTTCCTCCTTTTTTTCATATTTTTTCTAAGTAGGAGGACATAAAGAATGAAGAAAGATGGAGCTGAGTTGGTCTTTTGACTGGAATAACCTTGGCTGGGGTTAGTGAGATTATTATAAATTTGGACGTTGGCACAGTGCTGTCAACAGGGACCTCAGACTAGTTTGGATTTTATTTTGGCAGCAACTTTTTAGTATCCCTTCATTTGTGAATCCCACTCTTACTTCCTACTATTTTTTATTTCTGCCTCCAGAAAACCAGTTTGTCATGCTCTTTGTGGCAGTCAACCAGGCCAAGGATCTCAAAGATCCATTACTGAGAGCTAAGATGTGAATTAGGTTTATGTTTCTCAGGAGGACTTTCCCTGGTAAGCAGAGTGGACTATCGCAGGTAGCAGGATAAGCAAGAATGAAAAGGGCCTTCTCCAATTGTTCTCTTTCTCTAAGAGCCACTTAGGATCCCTTCCAGGATTTGCAAGTGGAGTGGAACACTTATAAATGTAGGCAACAGAGATGATTTATTTAACTTGCATGGAACTGGAAAAAGAATTAGCTGTAAAAATTTCAAATCCAGTGGGTTTCCTACCTAAAACTAGCTTCGGGTCTTTTCCTGAAAAAGATTTGGCAACATCCTAACAAGGTAACTATTGGTCAATGACAAAGAGCTGCCTCTAGGAAAACAAATAATCGCTACAATTCACTTCTGCTTTGCTAGTTGCTTAAATTACCTGTTTGCACTAATTTAAAAAACAAACAAATGAAATCACCTGTTTATTTGTAACTTGTAGATGGCTGGATTTGCCACAGCTACACTTCATTTAGCACTGCTTACCCACTGCCACCTCTTCTCCTGGATGCATCGTCCCTCTTTCTTGCCCTGCCATCCACCCACACAGAACACTTTTTCCAGCAGGGCGCCTAAGCTCAGAAAAAACAAGAACCGGTCTTTAGAGAAAGAACATAGCAAACCAATCATATTCAAAGCCACAAACCATGATTTCAGAAATTTCAGTTCTGTTTCTTGTTTCCCTTGAGAAGTGAATAATCCTATTTTGGAAACGGAAACTATAATTAGGGCATTGCAATGGTAGTAGTATCATAGAATCATTTAAAACACAGCGGGAACAATAAGAATCGATATTAAAAGGCTGGAAAAAGGTAAATCAGATAAATTTTGTTAAAAGAAAAAGGGTGCTGCTCTATTAATTTGTTAATAAATAGACTTTAGGGCAAAAATTTTTCTAGACATAAAGAAAACATCTTCATTGTCCAGGCATGATGTGATAATTTAGAATCTGGATGTGTACCTAGTAATGCAGCTTCACAATGTGCCAAGCAAAAGTAACAAAATTTTATAATCTAGAAGGCAGCATCCAAAGTAAACTATAAAGAGAAATAAACAAATCTATAATCATAGTGGGAGATTTTAACTCATCTCTCTTAGTAACTAAGTCAATAAAGAGAAAGAAATTTGAACAATATATTAACAAATGTGATCTAGTGATCACATATAGAACAACCAGGAACTGAAAAATGCATTTCTTTTTGAGAAAAAATGGGTCATTTATACAAAGTGACATATTTTGAGTCAAAAAGGAAGACTAACAAAATTAACTATTAAAATAATGTGGAATATGTCTCATGACCACAAATGTAATCAAGTTAGAAATCATTAATAAAATCATAACCAGAAAAAAATCAATATATGTAAAAATTAAGAAAGGTCTAAATAATTCATGGGTCAAAGAACAAATCATAGTAGAAATGAGAAAGTATTTGGAAGCATACCTAAAGAAAGCAACTGCATATCAAAAACTCATATGATGCAACCCAAGCTGCCCACAGAAGGAAATTTTAGTCTTAATTTAAGAAAGCATTGAGAACATAGTTGAAAATATAGTTATGTTTCTAGAAGAATGTCATTCCTTAAAACCAGCTGAAGATGAAATAAAAACTCTTTTACAAAGAACACTCTGGATCCAGATCACTGGTTTTGCAGCATCCTTAAGAGGCTACTATTGAGTGCCGTTAAAAGGAAAGAATGGAAAAAAGTAGTGTCTACAACAAAGAACCCCTGTGAGTCCATATGTGAGAGAAAATGTAGGAAAAGAGGCAAAAAACTGAACAGGTTCACAAAAGAGAACCCCCTAAAGACACAGAAAGATCCTCAACTTCAAATCCGCCCCACCCCACATGTGTGTAGCCATTGTTTTCTCTAGGGACCTCAGTGGTCTTATTTATCACTATACATATTCCCAGAACATGCAACAGGATCTGGCTTATAGTAGGCCCTCAATAAATATTTATGTTCACTAATAAGTATGTATAGTTGAAATCATCCTAATGAGAGGGAGGAAGCAGAGAGAGAGAGAGAGAGAGAGAGAGTGACTACAATAAGACAAGAAAGCCAAAGGTAAAACTCCGAGCACAAACATGTAAAGGGTGGATAGAGTTGAGGAAAGGGTCTGAAGAACAGGTGTGTTACTGAGTTTCTGGGCTGCTATGGCCTCCTTCTAGAGATTCTTTTCAGGTTCTCATTATCCTGAACAAAGAATTGGATAAAACAAGCAAAAAAGGTAGGGAGGTTTTACATCTATTAAAAGTAGGGAAAGAAGTATACTCTGCAGCGTGTCAGCAGGCCACTAAAAAAGAGAAAGCACAGTGACCATGAGGTTAGTGGCTGAGGTCTTTTGTATCCCCCATGCCTCAGGCCGACATCAGATCTGGGGTATTAAAACTCCGCTTCATTTTGTGCCAGGAGAATTGACAATAGCACTTTCTGGTTGGTCCCAGGGGTAGGACTTGGGAACTGTTTTTCTGTGCGTGTGTCCTGGATCTCTGTGATTGACATGTCGTGCCCACTTGTTTACCAGGCTGGCCACACTGCTGCCCCACACCTGAACTGGGATTATGTTAGCAAGACATTAGGTGTCAAGCATGTGTGCACAAGGGTGTGGCTGTCATAGATGCAAACAACAGCATATCCATCACCAGCATGTCACAGGATTCAAGGAATGAGATGTTCAAAGAGTCAGCTGTAGCTGGGAGATCATTCACATAAAACAAAGGTCAAATGCGACTACCGGATTTGACAACAGAGAATATGGATGCAGTGTTGTGTTTGGGGAAGAGATTAGGGGCAAAAGACTAGGTTATGGTGAGTTAAAGAAAAACTTAGGGGATGAGGGAGTGGAGTAGGAATGGAAGCCAACCAAGGTCTCAGCTAAGAGGGAGCAGAGCACAAGGGAGTTGGCTGGGCCTCCACCTTGTTCTAGCTGGGAGCTTTGCCCATTCTGACCCCCGACCAGGATGGCCTGACTGTGACATTCTCCACCTGTGTATTTCAAAATTTAAAAAATAATTCCCTTTCGATAGTGTTAGTTTATTACTTATTCCTCTGATTGTTCTAGTTACCTTTCTTTGACCCTTCTTAGTTCCAAAATTTCCTTCATGAGAAGTGGCAATGATAACTACAGTGTTTGTAGATATATAAGTGTAAGCCAATGCATTTGTTAAATTTAAAATAATTCATTCCTTACTGTAAAGATGATGTTTATTCATCTAAGACACACAAAAATGGAAACATACAGAAGGAAAAGTAGAAATTGTATCTGTCGTAATCCACACAAATATTTAGAGATAATATATTGATGTGTTTTTGATTAGCTTTTTCTCCCTTCCACTTATATGTTTGTATAGTGAAATAATGTATGTTGTTTTATAATCTGCTTTGTTCTGTGATATTATATGATGAGATTCTCATTTCATAAAATGTCCTTGTTGAATAGAATTCTTTGACTAAAATATTTTATTGTATAAACAGGTCATTTAACATTCTATAATTGCTAAAGTTCATATTGTTTCCATTTTCCTGACAGAATTGTGTTTACATGTGACATCGTGAGATAGGTTGGTAGCAGTGGAATGAGTAGGCCAGAGTATTTAATAATTTTAAGGTTTCTGGCAGGGCAGCCCCTGGGCTAAATGTAGGTGCTCTGGGTCATGCTTGGACTCAAAAGTCAGATTCTGTCACTTCTAGATATGTGACTTTGGGTAAGAGACTGACCCAATGAATCTCCAAATCTGTATGATATGTATCTTGCATCTACCTCCTAGGATTCTAAATAGATTAAATAATTAATGTAGAGCTTTTAGCATAGTGTCTAACTTAATAAATATGAGCTATTTCTAAAAATGATATATCAATATATGTCTGTAAGCAAGTTCTATTTTATTTTAAATCTAGTATCTTATTTTTAACCTACTATTTCAGCAAAAGCATTTTTACTTTTTATAATTCAATTAATTTATTTTTAAATTAACAGAATTGTATATATTTATCATATTTAATATGTTTTAAAATACACCTTGTGAAATGGCTAAATTGATCTAATTGACATATGTGTTACCATACATCCTTATTTTGGGGTGAGAAAATTTAAAATCTACTCTCCAAGTGATTTTCAAGAGTACAATACATTGTTATTAATATAGTCACGATGTTATACAATAGGTCTCTTGAATTTATTCCCCCAAACTACTTGAAATTTTATATCCTTTGACCATCATGACCACATGTCTCTACTTCTATTAGTTCAGTGTTTTTAGATTCCACACAAGTGTGAGGTTATGTAGAATTTGTCTTTCTGTGTCTGGCTTATTTCATTTAACATAATGTCTCCCAGGCTCATCCATGTTGTCACAAATTACCAGGTTTTCTCTTTTTACTTTAACTAGTATTCCATGGTGTGTATATATATATACACCACATTTTAGCATTTTTAAATTTTAGATTTTTTAAAAAATACAACAGCGTGTGGTATGTGACTGAAATGTCTGAAGATAGCTGTGATTATCGTAACAAATTGAGGCCTGTAAATCATCATCCTTTAGATTTTTACTTCAGACCATATATTTCAGGTTTGGAGGTAATGTGTTAGCCACAGGACATTATCTAGAAAACATTTATTTTGTCCTTCACTGGGTGTCTCTAGCTAGTGAATTATGTGTAAAATCTCTTGTATTTGAGGAAAGTATTTGAATAGATGTGAGTGGTATTTAAACTATTTATTTCCCAAAGGTCTTTCTGCACTTGTAACATGCTTTAGTCTCTGTTATGGTTTGTGTCTAGATGTCCCCCCAAAGCCTCATGTGGTAAGAGATAGCTGGATCTAGAGTGTGTGATTACTAAATTAATCCACTGATCGGTTTGGCATGGTTCTGCTGGGATCAAGGATGTGATACTAGGTTTAAGGGTATTAGGATTAAGGGTGGGAGTACTGCCCACCCTAAAGCCAGGTAGCCTGGATAAAATATAAAATACAGGAAGAAGCTGGTTAGTCCCCTTGCCTGCATCCCTTGCTTACCTTGCTGCCTTCTGCCTGTCTGCCATGCCACCCTGCCTCAGACCCAGCTGATTGTGGACCGAAACCTCTACAAACTGTAAGCCAAATAAATCTTTCTTCCCCTAACTTTGGGTGTCAGGTATTTTGTCCCAGCAACAAGAGAAAAGTAACTAAGACAGTCTCTATTTTATATTAAGTCACTAGAACTAAACAAGGATACAAATTGGCTTTGAATAGAAATAATACTTAGATCTGCGAAAAATCACTGATCACGCATGTAACCTTCCAGCTGTCTGCAATCACTGAGAAAAGAGTAAAGGCAATCTTGTAACTTCCACTGAATACCAAGGATACCTAGTGACTTGATGTGTGGCTCCAAGTGTGTTGGACTTATTTCGCTTTTTACCCTGAGGCTCAGTTCCCCATGATGGAAGTTTTCTTGAGCCTATGGATTTTCGTTAGTGTGGCAGTTGTGGATTCTGGAATTCTACTCTTGCATAATAATGGAGTTGGTATTATTTTCTGTGAGGTAGAAAGATGAGTAGAGCCAAGTTTACCTCATTGGCATGTTTATGTATCTGGAATAGCTCCTATTAAATTTTTCAGCCACCAAACAGAATCTTATATGTTATTTGTCAGCTATAAGCTTGTTTCCTTTTTTAGTATAGAACAAATTTTAAATAATTAAAATATTTACTTATTATTTTTAATTTTTTTGCAGTGCTGGAGATAGAATTTAGGGCTTCACACATACTAAGCTAGTGCTTTGTCCCTGAGCTACATCCTCAGACCCCCAAATAATAATTTTTTTATGTGATTTGTTCTTTACAACTTTGACTCATCACAAATTATTAAATTATTACAAATTTTGTGAATTGGTCTAGATCTAGTTGGCAGCTTGAATTGTCCGCAATGAGGGTATTTACATCCTGGAAATCAGCAAGCCAGCCCTGGGCTCCCAGCTGCATCAAGCAAGCATTTATCAATAGACCACTGCTTTTGAGAGATGTTATATATCACAAACACGCTCTACTAAAAAAGAGACATTAGGAATTTTAACCTATCAGACTAAAGCTCAGTGTACTATATTTGAGGTAGAATAAAAGGTTAAGTATCAGATACTGCTTATTCTACCAGAAGATGATTGTGAAATGCTGTCATTTACTAAAAAATAGTCATTTAAAACATGACAGACAAATTGAATGTGGGGAGAAAGGAAGCTACAAATAGAAGGCACACATTACAGTAAACGCAGAAAAACAGGCAGTAGAATAAGAAAATAGCCAAAAGAAACAAACTCTTGAAGAGTGAAAAATAGAGAGAAGATGGTGCTAAGCAAAATTGACACTAAAATTAAATTTGAGAAGTACAGAGAGGTTATAAAAAGGCACCAACATGAAGTAGTTTTGAAAGTGGTCAGTAGTGTCAACCTGGTGATGTAATGTCTTCCATCCACAGTGACATTTGCCAGATGGAAAGTCACACTGACACCACCAGCATGGGAAAAACAACACATCTTGCCCTTGGCATTTTGAGACACATTTAGAAAAGAGAATTATGGGTAGGTAACCATGTTGTTAATTTGTTTTCCTCCTGCAGTCCCGGGGATTGAACCCGGGTCTTCACACTGAGCTATACTCCTATCCATTTTTATTTTATTTTAAAATTTGAGACAGGGTCTCACTAAATTTCTAAGTTGTCCAGGCTGGGCTCAAATTTGTGATCCTTCTTTCTCAGCCTCCCAGAGTATTGGGATTATGGGCACCTCCATGCCCAGCTAATTCATTGCTATTAATTGCTTCTGTACAACAACATAAACTGGAGCCATTGCAGACAAAATAGGATGTAAGTAGATCATAGCTGATTATGTTTGACCACCCAGTTACCAACCTGATAGGTTGAAAGAACTTGACTTACAAATAATACAAAGATTAAAATAAATGCTCCTAAAGTCTATAATTATTATATGTAAACAGATGTTTTCCCATTATGAGATTAAAAAAGGAAAAGTATGTGATTCTTAAGATTATTGACTAAAAACGAAAATGATCACTCGGGTTCAAGTGATCCTTACAACACAGTCCTGTTGTCTTCTTGTCCCTCATGCGCTGGGTCAGGTCCTGGACGACTGTCACTGGAGCTGTTCATACTGGAAACTGTGGATGTGGACGCTCTACCCCCTCTAGTTGTTTATCAAATCCTCTTCCTTATCCTGATTCGTGTGGTGTTTCTAGCTTTTCTTAGTGCTGCCTAAGTGGGTAACTTTCCCACAGCTCCCCTGACCTGGGAAAGCATCCTCAGTACCCCCCGAGAATGTGGCTGACGTCTAGAGAAGGCCTCGGCTCCTCATTGAATTTCATGGCTTTTCTTCCTTGCATTTGCTGTTCTTTTTCTTAGCAGTATGTTTAGCCAGCTTTTAAGAATCTTTCTCTCAGAGACTGAGAGATTTATATATAGGATTCGTATAGGATTTCCCTTGGAAATCACCACATTTCTGAGTTTCATGACTTCTTCAAATGAGTCATTGAATTATGTACCCTGCTTGTTCCTCTAATATCTGGGTGTAGCTTTCCCATAATTCAGTGTCTTGGGCCTGCAATGTGATTTCATGTGCTGATGCTCTGGCCATATCTTTCAATGTATTCATTTTATTTTCTCAGAAATGGATCAGCTTATTTAAAAATTCAGTATGTGAGGCAAAGAAGTGAAACATCCTTTACCTGGGAACTCCTTCTACATGTACCCTCCTGGAAATCTTGAAGTCATCTTTCAGTGAGGAAAGCTATGGTCAGGCTGTTCCTCGTCTCCTTACCCTCAACATCACGGTGTGCATACCATATTGGCACTGTCTAATAGACTTTTCCGTGATGATGGAAGCGTTCTGTGCCTGCACTGTCACATAGAATAGCTACTTGGCAGAACTGACTGTGGGTACTAGAAATGCGGTGCACGAAACTGAAAACTAAAATTTTAGTTTAAGTTCATTGAAATGCGATTAACCACAGATGCTGAGAGGCTACAATATTGGAAGGTGCAGATTGGTACCAGCCCAGTGGCTACAAACTTTGTGTGTATAGTGATGCCTATACTATAGTTCAGTTGAACAACATTCACAAAACTTAGAGTGATCACATGGATCCTCCTGACATTATAAAGTCTCATTGCAATTTCTAACGTTGGCAGGGAGCTTAATTTGAAGTGAGCTAATTAGCCTATGGAGTAGGTGAATGTTTCAACCAAATGAGGACTGCTCTAGACAAATACCACAACCCCTCAAATGAGCATTTTTATAGGCTCTCCAATGTAATAGTAGAAGGATAAAATAATAAACTACATCATAATACCTTGAAGGTTGTAAATACTGTGATTATCATTTATATTAATACTGTCAGGATTGCCATCATCTTCTGTCTCAGTCTCTGTCCTTATTGTAATGAGCAGAACTTCCAAGTCACTCTCTGTGAGTGACCCAGTGTGGGGCAGAAGTATGGTACAGCCATCGCAGGTGGCACTTGCTTCCTCCATGTGGGAAGAAACTGCCATGTGCAGCGAAGCATAATGTTAACTCTAAGATGGGGGGTGTCCTAAACTTAGCACAGAAACCAAAGTATTTTGCTACATAAAAAGCCATCATAACCCTCACAGGAGTGCGAATCCTGACACTAAACATCAGTACATTTCGTTCTGCCCTGGTGCAAAGGATAATGCCAAATGGAACATTTCATGTGCCTCCAATCTTGCACTGAAGCCCAAGTATTTTGCCATGAAAAATGTCATCCTAACCCGCACAGGAAGGCCAAACCTAACCCTAACCCTGGGGACATTTTGTTGTGCCCTGCCACCAAGGATATCACTGACCGTATGTCTGCATGTGTCCTCAACTTCTCACTCAAGCCCAAGTATTTTGCCTCCTAAAAGGTCGAGCTATCCCTCACTGAAAGGCAAATCCTAACCCTAAACCTGAGAAACTTTGCTGGGCTCTGCCTCAAGGGGTAATGCTCTTGGTACTCTTTGAAGTGCTCTTAACTTAGCAAGCACTCCCAAGTATTTGACCGCAGAAAATGTCCTTGTAAACCTCATAGGAACGCCAATCCTAACCTTAAGCTCGAGGGCATTTTATTCTGTCTTGCTGCAAAGAATAAGGCTAAATGCAAGTTTTTACGTGGCCTCAACCTTGGACTCAAGTCCATGGGTTTTGCCATGGAAAATGTCAGCCTAAGCCTTACAGGAAGGCCAATCCTAACCGTACGTGGGGGTACATTTTGTTGTGTGGTCACACCAAGCATAATGCTAAATTGAAGATCCTCGTGCCCTCAACCGGGCGCTCAAGTCCAAGTATTTTTCCATGTGAAAGGTCAAGCTAGCCCTCACCGGGAGCCGGCTCCTAACCCTAACTCCGAGTACATTTTCTTGTGCCCTGATGAGAAGGAAAAGTCTGCCCGTAAGATTTCATGTGCCCTAAACTTGAAACTCAAGGCCAATTGTATGGCAATGTGAAATGTCAAGTTAACCCTCTCGGGATGGCCAGTCCTAATCCTAACCCTGAGGAAATATTGCTGTGCTCTGCCAAGAAGTGTAATGCAATCTTAAGATTGGGTTTGCCATAAAGTTGGCAGTCAAAAACATATGTCCTCAGCTTCTCATCGACGCCCAAGTATTTTGCCATGCCAAAGGTCAAGGTCACCCTCACCGGAGCTGAAATGCTGGTCTTTGTTTTGAGGCTGTTCCGTTTTCTGCCAGTACGATTTTCCTCTCTGGTATATATCTCATCATATACTCAGACGTGAAACTTTTTGCATTTGTCCATGAAAATAAACAATCTCGGATGGCCATGCTTGGCCTTTGTGACTCTTGTCTTTAATTGCGGGTCATACCCCGGTGACCTACCTGCCTGGACCAGGACTCACATCCGAACATCATACTTTTTGGGGAGATTTTACATCTGAGCCATAACATGAAGGGAACAGCCGACCCACAGTGATTCAAGGCCCTGGAATGAGCAGACACGAATACCTGCTGCTGAGGTTGCACGTTGGTAAATGGGCATCTGAATGCTGCTGGTCTCTTTGAGCCTAACTTCAACTTTTCTTTCCTGTGTGAGGCAGGGCTGTTGGTTTTTCCTGGGTTCCCTAGCAAAGATCTGTGTCAGAATTTCCCAGAGAAACCCAACCAATATTATATACATGCATGTATAATTATAAATGTTTATAAAAACATGTAATTATTTATTGTATAGTAGTATATAGCATCTATCTATCTATCTGGATATTTATTTAAAGGATTTGGCCCATATGAATTGTGGGGAGTAGAAAGTCTGATACTTGTAATGTTTGAAATTTTGAAATTCAGGTAAGAGCTGATGTTGCAGTCTTGAATCCAAGTTCCACAGGCTGCAGGCTGGAAACTCTAGAACTCAAGCAGTCTTTCCATGTTACTCTCTTGTGAATTCTTTCTTTGCGAAACCTCAGTTTTTTAAGACCTCCAGCTCATTGGATGAGGCCCAGCCACATTAAGGAAGATGATCTACTTTAATCAGTCTACTGATTTAAAGGTTAATCATGTTAAAAAATTCCTTTATAGCATATTTTGACTGGTATTTGACCAAGCAACATAGCCTTGCCAAACTGATACATAAAAAGTAAACATTACATGATCTTCCCCCAAATCTCCTGTCCTTTGAGACTTTATTCTTTGTACTTTAGTCAACTTAGCTAGTAAATGATAAAGAAGGATTTGAAGTCAGCAATTTGACTGAAGACTTGTATTTTTAACCATTAAGAGCTTACATCATTTTGTCTTATAATTTACTAATTCATTTCTTTGTTAAGGAACAAATGGATGACATATTACATACAATGTATGTATGTATTAGTTACCTTTCCAGAGTCAATGGTTTGTAAGAGAGCAGATTTAATACAGGACATTTATAAGTTACAATATTCACCCAAAGCCAAATGCAGGAAGAGTGCCAAATGTCTATCTATCCACTGGAGACCCCGAACATCCAATCAGGGGCTCGGAGCCCACAGCACTGTCCCACGTATGTCTGTGTCTGCAGATGATGGCTGAAGAAATCTTCACTGGAATCAGGATATGATGCTTGCAGCAGAGATGAGGACCAGAGCTCCTCTGAAGTGGACAGCAGCCATCCTTGAGGACAGAAAGGCCCAGAGCTCCTTCTTCGATGAGAACAGCTGAATTCCCTTCAGGTGAACCAGCCGCAGCAGATCTTCTCCTGCGAAACAGCCCACAACTATCTTCTGCTCTTGTTCTCCTTTGTGTTGCGACAGCAACAATCCTCAGGTGGATCCTCTATACCCAGAACTGCACCAACTCAGTCCAGCTGGGTGTTTCTGTGCAAGTTGACCACAATAAGTCCACCACAATGTGCATTTTAAAAATGTTACATTAAATATACCCTAAATATAACTAAAATAAAACAGAATAAGTAAAAAATAAAATAATTAAAAGTGAATGTGATGACAGATGGAGGCAGAAGGTACAAAAAAGAGCCATTACTGTGGGTTTAAGGGAGGTTTCCAGTAGGCAGCATTGGATGTCAGCATGAGGATGGAGCCGCACTAACCAGGCAGGAAGAGAGGGTAGAAGGGTGCCAGGTGAAGGGCTTTGTAGGCAGAGGGACTGGTGGGTGCAGAAGCATCGAGCATTAGAGAACAGAGCATGGCTTTTTTAGTTATGGGCTGGAAGTCTCAATCAGTGCTCCTTGGAGATGGCCGCTTGTATTTCTCCTTCTCATTCCCCCTCTCCTCCTCTCTTTCTTCTTTCCTTCCATCCTTTGTATCTCCCCCAACTCCACTCTATTCCCAGGCACTTAGTTGAAGTCTTACGTATTCTAAATTATTTATTAAAATAATTGAATAAATGAATGGAGGAGTAATCAAAAATAATTTATCTTGCTAACGAAATTTTCCTGCAACTTTTATTGCTGCCATCAGAGACCTCCCCCCAAAACCCCTAAAAGACAAAAAGCAAAAACTAAAAACCTGAGATCATAGGTCTTACTTGGCTTAATTCTTGTTACTTCAAATCATTTTCCTTTGAAGATGATGATATTTTCAATGATTAACATTGCCCCATTTCCTTTTTCTGCATAAATAAGCAAGAACTGTCATGACTAGGAGCTAGGTAGGCTGAGGAGGTGCTTGAAGACAGTCCTGAAACAGACCTGGTCAAGGGGATGTTGCAATTGACCAGAAGCAACAGCTGCCACAGGAGGCTCCTGCTGGCTGCCAGCAATTAGAAAAGAGGAGTCTTGGAGTTCAGTTTGAAGAGAACCAATGGGCCATCTGGGGGGCCAAAAGGCAAGGCTGTGAATTCTGATGAATATTGCAAGAAGGAGTGTGTGTGCATACACATGTGGGTAGACAGATGTGCAATGTGTCCGCAATGTCTTAGGCCAAAGTTTTTGGGAAGAAGCATTAATATAGAAGTAATGCAGGGTGTCTTATCTTAAATAGTTCTCAGAAATCTTTGATGTTTGAATTATATATTTCGAAATTTAGAAGGAACTGAGTAATTGGATTTAATTCCGTGTATTGCTGAGAGGCAACCCGTTATAAAGATTTGTAAAGACTTTTCCCATATCTCAATTGCTCAGCACATGTGATTTTAACAAATGTAATGAACCATCTATCTATATACCTATCTATCCACCCACAGACAATACTAGGACTATGCAAAATCAGAAAAATAACCAGCAATAACTCACTTAACTGCAACTTTATTGTACAGAATAAACCAAAGATGTATAAGAGGTTGAAAATATTTCTCATGTTATTTGGATTTTAAGCTTGGCATAACTATTGATGATTTATGAATAGATTTCTTTTGCTTTTCTGAGCCACACTTTCTTGATCAGTAAAATGAAGGGCCAAAAAGGGCTGTCTAACTAATGTGTGTTCATCAGAGGAGTTCATATATAAAAGCACTTAAAAAAGTTAAAGTCTTATATAAACATTAAGAACTGTAGAAATCACAAACTAGTTGTATCCGAAATATTTTCAGGTTTTACCTAGTTTACAGGTTAAACTCTTATTGGTCATATTCTAGCAATGTCTCCTGGAAAATTTGGGTGAAATATACCTTAAAAAAAGAAAAAACTCTTTGACTCTCATATTCAAATTCAAAATCCAAATTTTCATCTAATTCTAAAGTTGATGTCTCCCTTAAAGGCAAGCAGGCCTGTTCCACAGAAACAGCCTGCATTTGCATATTACCCTGAGCCTGAGTTTTCAGTGACTTTGATCGAGAGAGTCCTTGCCCTGGGCGTGGAGAAAGGGTAAGTGCAGCTGCAGAAGGCTGATTCTACTCTTTTGGTAACAGATTTCTAGTTGTGCACAGGAGCACATGTTTTGGCTAAGATTTTACACCCAAATTTTACATTTCTAAAGAAGAATTCTTGGGCCAGGTATGGTGGAACACGTGTTTAATTTCAGCTATTTGGGAGGCTGAGGCAGGAGGATCACAAGTTTAAGGCCAATGTGTGCCACTGTGCAAGATCCCGTCTCAGACATAAGAAGGGCTGGGGTTATTGCCCAGTGGCAGAGCATGCACAATGCTCTGTGTTCTATTCCTCATGCCATAAGGAAAAAACTTCTTGGCGGTTGACAGAATTCATTCAATGGTTTTGTTGAAGGAAGTCAGGCAAGAGTAAATGCTTCATCATCAAGAGCAAAGGTAAAGGGGCTGGGGATTTAGCTCAGTGGTTAGAGTGCTTGCCTCACAGGCACAAGGCCCTGAGTTCGATCCCCGGCACCAAAAAAAAAAAAAAAAAAAAAAAAAAGAGCAAAGGTAAAGTAGGGAATCTGGCAAATGCGGAGTAGTGTATTTTAAAAGTGAAAATGACAACTTCTTAGTGATTCTCCTCAAGTTGTGCTTGAATATTCTAGTTCTAAAACTAAAACAATATATTGCTACTTTCTGGACAACACATAAAATACTTAGAAGCAAAACTGTTTAATTATTTTTACTTTGACATGTAAAGAAACTGTCCGTTTAGTCAAGAATATAAATTATTATGCTACTGTAACTATGTTATGGGTTGTGTCTAGATGTCCCCCAAAGCCTCATGCAGTGGTAGGCGGGGCTGGATCTAGAGTGTGTAATTACTAAATTAGCCCACTGTTTGGTTTGGCAGAGTTCTGCTGGGATCAGGGATATGATGCCAGGATTAAGGGCGCTAGGATTAAGGGTGGGAGTGCTACCCAGCCTAAGGGCAGATACCCTGGACAAGATCTAGGGGACAGAAAGAGGTCGTGTACCTCTTGCTTAGCTTGTTGCCTTCTGCCTGTCTGCCATGCCACCCTGCCTTGGAGCCAGCCAACTGTAAACTGAAATCTTTACAAACTGTAAGCCAAATAAAGCCTCTCCCCCTTCAATTTTGTGTGTTGGGTATTTTGTCCCAACAATGAGAGAAAAAGACAATCGGGAAGTTTCATAAAAGTAAAAAACTTGTTTATGAGTTGTTTTGCTGATAATTTATCTAGTCATCTCGTTTGGTTTCCAGCACTATGGCTAATCCTTTATAGTCCCTCTCTTGATTTACAACTGTAATTATTTTCTACTTTGATTTCCTCATGAATCTAAAAAGAGTTTTTTAGTGAATAAATCCTTTGATATTTAGGGCATGTCTTAATGATCTGGTTTTACTGGAATGACTAATTTTGAAGGAAAAAGTGCCAAGTCATGTTCGCACTTTCCAAGTATGTATCATTTTTATGACAAATTTTCTTTGGGCATGGGGAATTTCTTCTTAGAGCAAAAACTTGAGCGGCACAGAGACAAAGAAACTACAAGTGGATGATCTATAGAGGGAGAAACTTAAATTTACGCTGCAGTCAAGAATAGAGGTGGGAAGACCCTTTCTACACAGTCACCTTTGGGAAGAAAAGGGCAAAGGGATGCTTATTGCTGTGTATCTCTTTCCACATATCTCGTCAGAAAAAGATTTTCCTGGTCAAAGCATGATTGCTAAATTTATCTCCAGTGACTGCTGTTTAATCAAATGTTTGCCAAATCTTGCTTTGGTGTTCTAAAAAGAAAAATCACTCAGGTGATAGGTTTTGTTATTTTCTTTTGAATAATTCCAGGAATAGTTCACAAAATATTTTGGTCAGCAAGTGTTCCAGACTGAGTCTCAGCGATTAGGTTGTCAGATGAAGACAGGTTGCAGAACCCAGGTCTGTGGTGACTTCACTGTTCCAGTATCAAGTTGAACAATAGCTTTGTGTTACTTCCTAGAATGAAACATGGAATAAATACCCTTTTCCTTATGCTTACTTAGCTTTCTCTCTTTAAAATGAGCAGGTCATCTTTTATGGAAAAATTTAAAACCATCTAATTAATTCCTGAGACATGAAAATATATTTTTTATATATATATATTATTTTTCCTGTTGTACATACATAATCCCCTTTTTAGCATATTTTGGTCTGCAAATATATATGCAACCATTTGGTTAGTTTTCTGCCCCTGTTTTCCCCACAATGTGAAGCTAGTAGAAAAAATGCCCATTTCAAATGCCCATTTCTCTCCAAAATTTTCAATATGAAAAAAATTATTGGCATAATCAGAAACAAACTGATTTATGGCATCTGTGTTACTTGGGGATTTGGAAGATAAAAATTAAAACTTATTTCTGTGTGTGTGTGTGTTTCCTTTTACTCTATTTTGCATATTTATTACTTACAGTTTTAAAACTTAAACTCATCTCAACCATCACTACCAAAAGTTGAGTTTGTTGCTGTGTAGTTTAGAATTTTATGTAGTTTCAAATTATGTTCTCAATTTCTGTGTACAACATACTGAAGCAGATATATAAATTGATTTTCACATTGAAAAGAGTAATAGGCCCAACCACAAGTTTATTATTTATTTATTAATATTGTAAATTGATAAATTTTAGTTGCGTATATTTGTAGAGTAAAATGTGAGGTGAAGATTTATGAATACAAAGTGGGACAAACACATCATGCTAATTAACATCTGTTATCACAAATACTTACCAACTTTTTGTGATGAGAACATTGGAAATTTATTCTCTCAGTGATTTTGGAAAGAACAGTATATTATTTTTAACTTTAGTCGCAATGCTGCACAATCTGGTTTGAACAAAACATGACAAAACAAAACAAAACAAAACCCCAGGAAAAACAAAGAAACAAAACCCCCAAATTTATTCTTCTTCTTCAACTGAGGCTTTGTACCTTTTGATCATCATCTCCCTCTCCTTCTGGCAATTGCCTTTGGTAACCTCCTTCCTTTCTCTGCTTCTGTGAATTGGATTGTTTTAGATTCTACATATAAGTGAGAACATGCAAAATTTGTCTTAGTACCTGGCAAAGTTCACTTAGCAGTGTGTTCTTCAGTTCCATCCATGTTGTCACAAGTGGCAGAATATCTTTTTAAAGGCCAAGTAATATCCTGTTGTGTACCAGCCACATGTGTAAAAGAGAGACCTGCATAGAATGACAAATATTTAGAAAATATTTGCTTAAAAATTAATTTCCTGCCAAGAAAATTGGTCCTCTCAGATCTGTTACCATTAATTAAATTTCACAGCAATTTAATTAATGGTAATAGTGATTTGAACTTACTAAAGGAGATAGAAAAGTTGACAGTTATTCTCCTGCATTTTTAGATGGATGTTACCTATACTGTTGGATTTTAGGTGATTAGGGGATCTCGAGACAAGTAGAATTTTATTTTGTAGAAGAAATGAAATGCTAACAAGTTGATAATAGTACCCCCCAACCTAGTTGTCTATTTCCAAGTTTTTAGTGTATAGGTGATAATCAGAAAAATATATGTAGATTATATGTTGAGAAGCTTTACTTTAACCAAAGCCTTGAAAAACTTTTTCCTTGGATGAAACACTAGGGTGTCTAAAATAATGTCATCTGAACTTTTAAAATGAAGTTAGCCCTTCAATTTCATTATTCTTTAATCAAAGGAATGAAGACCAGCAGAGCTTTACCCTTTGCTTTTACGTGCCTAATTTTTAAATTTTTATATTGATATTAAATCACTGCTGCAAGTGTATCTTCCACTTGGAATTGATATAATAAAAAGGAATGCCTTTCCAAGGAAACCACTGGGTGGTACTAGGGAGGCTACGTGTAATTGGAATTTCCCTACAGTATTCAATTTTATTTTAACAGTCTACAATTTTGTTGTAGTTGCTATCCACTATCTATCCAGATATTGATCAATTTCTTTTCATTTTTTCACCATTTTCTTTTTGATTATAGTATTAAAGAATTTTAATGATCTGGAAATAGCTTTATAAACTAATGAAATAAATATGTCAAAGGAATTTTCCCATTTTATTTTTTAGAGTTCTCTGAATTCATTTTCTCACTATTATATCAGCAATTCTGATATAATACAGTATTTCATGAGTGTATGTATACCTCTGAAAGCTACAGAGCTCTGAAAACTCAAGATGGTATGATATGGCCTGAGCGCTACTGTCACTAGCAAGGAAGTGTGTGTCCTGACTTTACTTGGTGAAGTTGAACTTGTGTTTGTGGGATTAACCAGAAAATGTAAGTCAAGAACTTCTCTTATTGCTCCTTTCTAAATCTTACAAATGGAGTAATTAAAGATAATTCAGTTTCTTTTTTTTTTTTCCTGTCTCATCCAAAAAGGATCAGGGTTCCCACCATTCTGAGAGAGGTTCTACTCTGGTACCTGCCTTCAGTCCTTGTGGGGATCCTCAGATTTTGTCATATCCTGAGTGTTGTTGACCCATACATGAAAGACACAAGTTTCTCACAATTTTGGCTCACCTACAACCCTCTTCCTCTTATCTGACTTACTGACAACCCTGTCCTCTGATCTACTGACCACCCTCTTCTCTCACCTGCTGCCTCCAGTCCAGACTCTGCACTTCGTCTGCACCCATATCTGTATCACTGCAATGACACTCAGACATTTGCCCTTTGAACACAGCCTCCTCTACGGCTCCATCTTTGTATTGTTTCACTCATCAGACCCTTGATTACTTTCTTTTTGTCTGTCATCCCTCCGTCTTCATCTTCCAGACTGCCTGCAGTTTATGTAAAGCCACATCTCTTTTGACAAGTCTCTCTTTTGATGTACAAACTTTTTTTTATCCCACGTAAGTTCTCTCACATCTGCTTGACAAAACCCTAAGTGCAGATGAATCCAACTGTCAGTCTTCCACGGCTGAGTAGCTCATTAGAAAATTTCTTCTCAAGTGCCAACAAAGTTTCAGAAGTTCAGCAGGCTTCTCGGTACAGTCATGAATCCCTAACAATGGAGATATGTCCTGGGAAATGTATCACTAGTTGATAACATCACCAAATGTGCTTAGTCAGACCTAGATTGTGTAGCCTGCTGTGCACCTAGGCTATATAGTATCTGTATGTGAATCTGTATGGTATAGCTTATCGCTCCAAGGGCCACGAGGAACCAAAGAGCACAAAGTTAAATCAATCACAAAAGAAGACGCAAACCAGGAGTGGGGTAAACATAAGATATAGGATGTTGTTGCTCATGTAATATAGTGTATTGTTTCATAATAAAATTTTTTATAAGTAGAAGGAGTACACTCTAATCTTAATCTTTTATTTTCTTTATTTTACTGCAAAATGTACCAGCCTTTTCCTTTGATTACTTTCCTTGTTTTTCAGTTTTAAAAGTCTGCCCTTTTAAGACAAATATCCCTGTGAATTTTCTTCTACGTTGTGATTTCTTTTAAAAATGTATGTAGTTAGCGTATGGAGTATTGATTTTCATATAGGCTGTGCAATAAAAGCTCAAATAATTTTTTCCTCAATAGTTTTTCCAGTATAAATTGTTGAATTTTTTTTTTTTCACTCCCTAGTCATTTGTGATGCTTTATGTATTAATTGGCAAGGCTTTGTGTACTAGGAGCTCTTTGGGCCCTTTCCCTGTTAATATGCTTGGTGCTCCTGCACAAGGCTTTCTAATGTTTTCTATAAATGATGTGGCTTTATGGTTATTTTTTGATCAAGTTGTACAAATTCCCCTAAAACTTTTTTTTTTTTTGTAAATTTTCTTCACTTTCCATACCCATTTTACTTCTAAGCTTTGGGATAGTTTGATAAATTTATTTGTCCAAATTCAATCTATAAAATACCAGTAAACTTGGAAAGAATTGAAGGGATCACATTTTTTAATAGTCTCACCCAGGAACATATAAATGAAATGTATCTTCATTTATATAAGATACCTTTTATGCCTTAGGAAAAGAAGTCGAGGCCTTCTTTATACATGGGTTTGGACGTTTCTCCTACAAGTTACCTTTAGGTAGCAATTAAACATGTAATCTTGAAAGAAACACAGTAAATTTGGATCCAGTCTCCAACTTGGTGGGAGCTCTTTGGGCAGGAGTGCTGATATTGGGTCTAGTGGGAGGTGGTGTCATGATGCTTGGAGGTCTTTCTGGTTTATGGTAGGATCCCAGGCAGTAACTGAGTAGCAGAAATTTTGTAATGGGCTGGGACGGTTGTCTGGGCCCTAGTTACATGAGTGGATTTGGGGAAGAGGTTAAAGCCCAGTATAGAAACAGGAATGCTCCATCAGAAACTGAGTTAGAAGACCCAGCATAGCATCCTCAGCAGGAGGGTGGGGTTAGCAGCAGGGAAGAACACTGCTCAGTTCTGGTTTCCAAAGCTCCCTCAGGCAGATGAGATGTTGATTGTCTTACCTCAGGACTTATTCCAGACCAACCTTCTCTGTCACTATCAGTTTGAAGTATGGGTAGATGGAAGTATAGGTATCTAGGATCAGTGCAACTCTGGGGGTGATAGTGGCAGGCTGTCATTTCAGATATGAGACAAGAGAGGTAATTTAGGATCAGCCTGTGGAGAGGTTTGCCCAAGCCCTTTCCTGAAAGACCCCATGAATGGAGTGACTCAATTGTGGAATCAACTTAAGTGCAAACTGCATAAATATAAAATGTGCATATATCTTTTTCAGTTTTAACATGGTGTGGTTTTTTTTTTTTTACATAATATTACTTAATAAGAAGGAAGGGAAATAGCTCTTCGTTTGTCGTGCGAGGACTGTATTTTATAAAAATTTTGGATGGGAGTATAGTTTCTTGGGTAATCTTGTGGCCTCCTCATTCTCTCCCTTGCATGCTAATCTTGTGGTTTCAGTACATTTAGAGAAAATAAACTAATTTTAGTATTAGCCTAATCAAAGCCCAGGAAGGCAGATCTGCTGTAATAGCATAATATGGTATTATCCAAAGCTTAGAATATTTGTATCCTGCTTTAGGCAAATTTAATATGTTAAAAGATAGTTACATTAAGAAAATCAATTGGAGGATAGTTATTTGCTTTGCAAATTTTTCATTATATGCTTTCTGTAAAAAAATCAAATTTCCTCTTGGGCATTTCAAATCTGGTTTGGTGTACTAAATCTGATTTTACAAATGCATTTATCCTGATTAATAATCAAGTGGGACTAGTTAATAGGGATAAATGCATGTTTTTTATTTTTTAATTTTTTTTTTTTGAGTTTGAGCTTAAAAATGTCAGTGTAAGTATGGAGCTGCATGCACTGGCCTTGGTAGATCAAGAAATTGGTTTCATTAACTGAAGTGAAGTATAAGGTAATAATGTGACATGGAATCAAAATTATGAGAGTGGAGTTTAAGCTTCAGTTAGTGGAACTGAAAGGTCCAGAAGGAGAGTGTCAGATAGTCCACGTAAGTCACAAATGGGCACTTCCTGCCTCACACCACGGGAGACCTAGCAGACTCCTGGCTGTGGAGGCAGGAGTTGAGGACAGTGACTAGAAGATGAGTGGAGGTCACTTGTTTTGAAGGAGAGAAGGAGATGATGGTTACTTGTAGGAAAATGGACGCACCTTGAGGCTATAATGTTAAATGAAATAAATCAGACACACAAGTTTAAGTATTGAATGGTGTCTCTTATGTGAAAAACCCAAATTATAAATGACGAGCAAAATAAAAGATAGATAACAGGAAGTAGGGAGATAGATCTTTCTGGCTGTCAATTCAAGGCAGGAATTATAGGTAGGCAGTTCCTTCCTCACACTGTGTCAAAGGGTTTTTTAGGGAACTCTTGTGCAAGATAAAAGATTAAACTAGTGGCTTCTAGGGTTCCTTCGACTGACTGATCAATCTAAATTTCACCCATCGGATGAGCTACTCAGATATTACTGTTTGTTATTTGCACTTGTATATCATTTGTTATGTCTAGCAATGCTCTCAGCACTGTACAAATACCAACTCATGCCGTTCTTATTGTATCAGCCCAACCTTCTCCCATTTGTAAATTATGATAAATTTAAAGAAAAACGACATCTTTCACAATTGCTTCCTTCATAATTCCGTGTGATCCCTCTACAACTGCAAGATCTTGTGCTGAACCTCAGTGACCTAGAATAACTGTTTTCTTCCCTGAGTTTGAGCTTCCTGACAGGGTAATGTCAGAACTGGAGATGATATGAATTATCAAACGCACAATGTTGTTTGCTGTTCCTTTGGCTCATCTGGTACCAGACACTGGAATGCCCTGTAGCAGCCTCCCCAGTGTTTGTGTTACTGGTTTTGGAAGCAGAAAATATTACAGGTTCTGTATCTCCCCAAATAGTTTCTACCAAACACTGGTTAATCCCCTGACTTTCTAAGGTTAATGGAATTTATCTTTCTCTTGGCAGAGGACTACATTTGTTTCTAGTCCTACGTAGATACTATTGTTTAGCTAAGATAACTGATTTTCTGTACAATATTAAGCAGACAAACATGATTCCAGAATATGGAATAATTTTATGAAGAAAATAAAATTACCAATTACCTAATCCAAATTCAGTTTTTTCTTTTTAAAAAATATGGTTAAGTGATTTTAGATCTGAAAAAGTACCATCTTAAGTAGATCCATAGACAATTAAAAATATACCAACAATGTATTTATTTAAGTGAAGAGTTTTTTTTTTCTTTTTTCTTTTTTTTTATTCTTCAGTGCTGGGGATTGAACCCAGGACCTCACATATGCTAGGCAAGTGCTCTACCACTGAGCTAGTTCCTCGACCTTTTAAGTGAACAATTCAATGGTCTAAATAACAGTAACACAAAACAACACTTAGAAACACTCCTTGGAGACATGGTTCACAAATGGCATCACCTTTACAATTGTATTGTGTCTATAGAGAGAACAGACTTTAACAGGCAGGGGTAGAAGACTGGTTGGACAGGAAGGCTTTTTGAGAACATTTGTAGACTGGAAAAACTGGCTGAGATCACAGCATGATAAAGAGAAGAGAAACAAAGTGTTGACTTCCAATGGCAAGATCAAAATCCCTGCTCCTGGGTGACACTAAGGGAAGTCTTTTGACATTTTTGTTAGCGGTATTGCATAGCATCAGTAGCACATACACCAATCACCTTGAAGATATGAGGAAGAAATGAAGGGCCTGCTGCACATAGAGATGGAAGTAAGATCAGCGCTGGAGAGCAAGGAGATGGAATGGGGAAGATTGCAGGGACACATTCCTGGGATATTTCCTGGGCTCAGTGCACACAGGGATAGAAGGAAGGCTGAACAAAGAAGCAAGAGCCCAGATTTACCCCAGGAAAAGGAAAAGGCTTGTACTCACTTCTGGCTTCCGAGGCTCTGGTGAGTCTCAAGAGCAGTGTGGAGTCTATAAATGTGTCACAGGAATGCTTTTGGCTGCATGTATTAGAAACCCTGAATCTGAATATGATGTTTTAATGGTGAAGAGGTTTATTTTGCATACAGCATGAAAAATCTGTAGGTGGGTTGTGCCTGGCACTGATTCTGGGACTCAGCACTGTCAGCATCGAGGTCTCTGATTCCTTTAAGGCTGCTCCTGCAGCCAGCTATCATATTAATAGGAAGAAGGAATAAGGATTGTCCAGTTGAACTGTGTCATGTGGCCATTACAGACTGGAAAGGGGTCCATTAGAAGAAGCTGGAAATGGGACTTATGTCATTCAGTCAGCAGTGTCTGAAACACTGTGCTTCTCTGGTAACTAATCTATACAATATAATTTCTTGAGAAGAGTACTTCTCCCCAGCCCTCCATATTTCAAAATATGGAAAAAGAGGTATGCATATGTGTATGTGTGTGTGTGTGTATGTGTGTGTGCGTGTGTGTATGTGTAAAATACTCCATGATAATACATGAAACTATTTCCATGAAATTAATGAATTATATTGCCCTGTACTGATGATAGTGGTAATATTATTAATAGCTAGCAATGCAGTTTTCTGTCTCTCTACCTTTCATCTAAACACAGTATATGTATTAGTCTCTTTTCTGTTAGTATGATGAAATACATATGGCTAGTTTCTTATAAAGAAAAGAGGTTTACTTAGCACACAGTTCTGAAGACACAAGGGCATCTTGCTGTCATGGCTTAGCTGTCCTAAGGACCTCATGGAAGATGACATCACAGTGGTGAAAGTGGATGTGAGAGGAAGTAATCACATCACGAGACAGGAAGTCAGAGACATAGGAGGGGCTGGTAATGTGGGAGGGTCTTTTGGTAGACCTTACCTCTAAAACGTCCCACCACTTTTTCATACCATCACCTTAGGGGTCAATCTTCTAACACGTGAATCTTTGGTGGACAAAGCATATCCAAATGCAAACCATATTAGTATATAAATTACTTTAAAAAATCTTGTCAACAACATTATGAGATAGGGATTATAATTATTTTTCCTGTCTTACATATTGGGTATGAGTCCTTCGAATGATTAAGTGATCTATCCAACACCACCTGTTGTCCCTGCAGTTTGGACCCAGTCTCTTCACTATAGCTCTGTTCTTCTGCTTCTTTTCCTTTCTAAAGCATTACACTTACCTCTTTATCAGTATTTTCAATATTATTACCATTGCTGTTTCTTCTTACAATTACTTATATGGTTCCTTAAGTACTGAAAGTGGTGTAAATATGGGCATTTGCCCCATTTTCTTTTCTTCTTTGGGGAGGGGTGGCGGTGCTAGGGATTGAACTCAGGGCCTTGTACTTGCTAGGCAAGCTTTCTACCCCTGAGCTAAATACCAACCCCATTTGCTCCATGTTCAACAAGTAATGTCACAACCAGAGAATGATCATTGCCCAGACTGGAGGGAAAGATGAAACACTGCATCCAAATATGATGAGGTTGGCAGAAGAGGGCTACGTTAATCGGTTTCATCTATTTCGAAGAGTCCAGTACAGATTAGAAGCCATTAGGGAAGCCAGTATGCGTGGTTCAGGTTGGCGATATAGGACTAATTTAAAAGGCAGGCAATTGAATGATTCCAGTTTATACATAACTTTAGTATAATTTGTCACCTGCCTGAGCCAAACAGAATTACTTCCTGCTAGTGTTTTTATTCTGTGTTAATAGTTTTGAACATCCAGACTAAACGATTTATTTTTTATACTGAGGCAAAATTTCACAAAAATGCCAATACTAAAATCAACCAGCTTCTCTCCTATGAAAACTGAATAAAAATCTCTGTGAGTGTGTGTGTGCACGTGTGTGTGTGTGTGTGTGTGTATGTGTGTGTATGCAAGAATAAAGCAAATAACTGAACTGGTTGGTTGCAAATAAAAAGAAAACCTTTAAACACTTTAAATTAAAATACCAAGAATAAAGAAACAACAAACACATAAATTTGCCTGACATGATGAGCTGTAGCTGGAGAAAACATGTAGTTTGCTGGAAAAAGATGTGAGCCAGGAGTGAGAGGCAGCACACTTCTGTCCTCAGCTGGCCTTTATTTTATTTTATTTTATTTTATTTTTTTGATGCTGGGGTCGAACTCAGGGCCTTGTGCTAGCAAGGCAAGCACTCTAACCACTGAGCTAAATCCTCCCTCAGCTGGCCTTTAATTGGCAGTTTGATGCTCCTTTCATTTTACTCCTATTCCTTGATTACATCATGCTGTTTGTCCTACAGTAAATTTGATGCATTTAAAAGGACAGTTCCATGTCATAGGTTCATAATTTTGCTGGACATTGTGCTGGACTAGAATCCTGGTTGGAAGGGCTTTATCTCCAAGATCATTCCTTCCAATACCCGTCTAAAGGGATGACCCATGAAATATTTGAATCTGTGTCTAAATAGCCATGTTGACTATGATTCTATTGCATTTAATGTAGTGGTAGTTCATGTAGAATCAAAGCTATACTTACTTTGCATATTAGATCTAGGAAATTGCATTAATCCTTTCAAGTTTGGATATGCTCCTTTTGCCTTGAAGATAAAGCCCAAGGTCTTTTGCACCCAAGCTCATGAAGTAGCCCATGGTCCTACTTCTGTGGAAAGACTCTTCACTTTCTATGTCCTTCAGTGCAGGACTATCTAAGGCTCCTTCCACTTCCACATACCATAATATCAGTTAAATTTTCCCTTTCCTTATATGCTTGCCCCTAACCAAAATATCATTTTTTCATCTTTCACTTGGCTCACTCTTTTGCCTACTCCAAGGCTCAGCTCAGGCATCACCATCTCCAAAGAGCTCTCCTTGATTCTGCAGGTTGAATTAAACAGCCTCTGCTGTGTACCACTAATTCCATGTGTATCATGTGGTGCCCTAGTGCTATGATGGAGTGCAGTACTGTGGTACTGCACTGAAGTACAGTACTCTAGTACTCTAGGACTATTTTCCATACTGTGCTAAAATGGCCTTTTATGTCCACTCCTACTGAGATGGTATGCAAGTAGATGCCAGGGACGAGGTATTGATCATCTTCAGATTTTAGGGCCTACTAGAGGATGTATAGTTAATTCTCACTAAATATTAATGAACTCTGTGAAAGCAATAATAAAGGAATTAACATGCCTGAATATTCCTGCTGCCATGTGTGGGGTCATTCTAGCCAGGAGTGGAATGGAATGAGTTCTGGGAGTGTTCATACACCAGTAGGGACAGTTCTGTGCAAAAGGCATCTGTCTTTTTGGTTTGCACGTCATAGACCTGGAATTGGCTGCTAATGCATTTTGGTCAGTGGCAGCTGTTGGCAACCGAAGCATTTTTATTTGATTACTTGTCTTTAGTAACAATGATAAGATATGTGTCTTCTTACATTGTTAGTTGATACCTGGTGTTATGCTGTCTTGCTTTCATTTTTGATATTTATTTTCTCTAGTTATTATAGTCTAGCATCTATTTACACAGTATGTTATTTTGCAACTCATGTATTCAGAATATTGGAAATTTTAATAACCAGCAGAGCTTAGAGATTGTAAATTTTTTACTGGTGTCTGGACTCAGATTTATAGGTTTTATTTCATTGTCGTTATATAGTTTGCCGTTAGAGATCTAAGTCAAAGCCAAACTTAGTGGCAGAGGGTGTGCTAAGATTTTGAGAAATGGAATGGTGCTTTCTGGCAGAAATAAGGGGAGAGAGCTTTACTGGTGGGGAGTATGGTCAAAGAGAACATGGCTGAGGTGTGCTATTTCCAAGGGTGGAAATGCAGTGACGGATGGAGCTAAGACCACACAGGGAGAGCTCTGAGAAAAGTTATTTAATACTAAGACTGGTAAAAGCAGTTTCCTGGTTAGTAATTCTAAACTTGAATCTGAAACTTAAAGTCTAGTTAAAATACAGATTCTGGTTCACGTGTTTGGGATGGGGCCCCAGATTCTGCATTTCTAATATGCTGCTGGTACCTGGACCTCACATTGAATAGGAAGAACAATTGGGAAAATTTAATTGGAAAAATGGTTAATGACAGTCTTATTATATAACTGATTATTTCAGGGTTTTATGTAGCACTTTGGAGGCGTACAAGAATGATGGCTTTGAAAGGTACATAATATTCAACCAGGGAGTCACATAGACAAAGTCTACAGTGAGCGAGTAATGATGCAGTACCTTGGAGCTGTCCTGGAAGAGAAAAAATTGGGTTGGTTTTCATAAAACATCATTATAAATGTGTTTTTTTAAATATCAGAAAATTTAAAAATCTAAAAGAATAAATTAAACTGGGATGACAACATTATTTGTGTCTGTTCAAGCACTTTTGAGTGAGAAATTAATTTTTGCATGTGGAAAGAGGCTCATCACTGTGCATTTCTTGGGTAAGATTAGTGACTCATAGCCCTGACTGCTCCTTTTAACCACATTTGGAGCTTTGAAATGCCTTTCTACCCTCGACCAACTAAATCAGAATGTATGGGCTCAGTACCTGGGAGTTAATAATTCTTAAAAGCATCCAGGAGTTTCAAATGTGTGTCCAAGATTGAGATCTACTGGGTTGATTGATCAGACTAGTCAACACCGAATTAAAGTGCCAGAGTGGGTGGTTGTGACTAACAGATCGTGTGGGCCTGGCAGGATTGAAACCAGTTTGTGCTGAGAGGGAGTCTGTGATCCGAGAGGCAGAATCAAGTGGAATCCACTTTCTAGAGGTCCTAAGAGTTCACTGGGGAAGCTGCAAATCAATGAGAGTGGTGTCAGAGGTGTGCTAGAGATGGAGAGTGCTGGTAACTAGGGAAGAAGGCACGGTAACCAGAGATAAGGATGTGGGAGCAGTTGCTAGGGAGAGGCAACGACATCCTGCCAGATGGCGCCTGACATCTCCACGGCACAGAACTGTTTGTAACAGACTGAGCTTGTTCTAGCAACACAAGGGTTTAAAACTCCCTTTCTTGGAAGGTAGTTCAGAGTCCAGAGCTCCTTCACAGCCTTTGGTGGGTGCTGAAGCAAGGGCTTTGGAGAGCCAAGAGACAATGTGAAGACTTGGCCTGTGAATGGAGAACAAAGAGTTTTCAAAGGATTCTGGGAGGGATAAGAGGGTGCTAAAACTGAGGGCAGAAACCGAATATAACCTGCATAGTCCTCCTTAGTGACACTCCAGTGAAGTCTGTGCTGTCTGCCTGCGGCTAAGCCAGCATCTATGGTCATTCGTAAAACACAGATCTGGGTATCCAGAGCCTCGCCATATAGTTATAGCAAGTGGAAGCCAATGGTGTAGGGCATTTGCCAAAGATGTTTCAGGTTTTAATGAACTTCCTATTAAATATACTAAGTTGAGTGACTTTGATACTGAACCAACTATTTTGAAACAAAAGGAACTGGATTTAAACTAGGCTTAGTTTAAATCTTTGGTGTTTTTTAGATATAAAAGTCTTATTTCTTAGACGAAATGTGTTTTTTTGGGGATTTATGACGGAAAATGTTGGAAAATATGCACATCTCCCGGCCCCTCTGAAATAATCTTGAGAACCCAGCCTGAATTTCAGTCTGCACCTGGATGGTAGGTAATGATGATTACTTAGGCTTCATTGAAATAGGGGATACGAGTTGCTGTGGAGCAGAGGTAATGTGTTGCTTCCCCTCCGGGGTCCCGAGTATAACAAACAGGCAAACAGAAAGAGAAAGAAAGGCACTTTGTAGGTTGTCGAACAGTCAGACAAACATAAATTGTTATCTGCACTCAGTCTGAGACTGATATAGGCACACCGGAGACCATTCGTATTTTTGGCAAGGGCTCTGGGTTGTACTGTGTTTTTCTCAGAGATTTATCTGCACCTCCTAACATGGGGCCTAAAACTGACATCTTGTAGGACAAGAGAAAAATACCTGAGACCAGCTTAGTGGCAGGGTTATGGCAAGGTGCTGGGTCTCAGCTGCCCACCTCCTTCCTTGCCTTCCTCCTGGGATGTGCAGGAAGACTCAGGAGGGCCTGGAGTGATCACAGACAAAGGCTTCCAGGGGGTTTGGGGATGGAACAGTTGGGCTTCTGTACGAGGGGCCAACTTTGACAAAAAAAATAAGCGTGTGAAGAAAAACAGGTGATGATTTGTCAAACCATTAGTCTTTAACTTTCCTCTTACTTTTAGTAGTTTCTCTGTTGTGAGGCCTTGGCTATTTCTCTCTCTCTCTCTCTCTCTCTCTCTCTCTCTCTCTCTCTCTCTCTTTTAGAAAGCCTCCCACAATTGGAAAAAATATAACTGCTGAAAACAATTATTTAGCAAAATGTTTCAAAATGTTAGAATCAATTGCTTTTAAAAGAAACTAGTTGTTCCACCATGTGGGCCCAGACAAAGCCAGACTGCAGAGGACATCTGTTGTCACAACCCTCCCATCTACTTTTATTAAAGTGTTCCTAAGGCTTCTTATTAAGATATGTTCCTTGGGGTGAGGTATAAATGTCTGATAGGACTTTGAAGGTTTCTTTCTCCAGGGAAGTCTTTTAACAGAAATCAAAACTTTAAGCCATAGATGAATCCCAGATCTGACTAAAGGGGTGTGAAGCTCTAGCTAAACCGGCTCCCTTTCCTAGGAGTTGGAAAACTGCCAAAAGGATGAGTTAATGGGAAACGAGACCAATTCATGCTATTTGTTTAAGCTTAGGTCTTTGTGGGACATCATGTCACCTATTTCCCTCCTGGTGCCTCTATTTTTCCTTCCTTTCTACATGAAGTCCTTGGAGAAACTTGGACCTTTCTTGTTGCAACAAAGCCTACAATTCCTGGCTCCCTGAAGCAAAGGGATGGAGTCCTGAGAGTCAATTTGGGGGCTCCAGGGAGTAAGCAAACTTCTGAAATTGCATGTAAATATTTTGCTTATTTTTCAGAGAAGATTGATAGCCTCTATTAGATTCTCCAAAGGCTCTCCAACTCCCTCCACACCTTCTCTTTACCTTCTACTGAGATCCCAGGTGATCCAGGATGGCATGTCAGGCAGCAAGTAGCAGGTGAAATAAATTCTCTGAGGTATCTGAGGCCTCCCTGGTACACAGCTTGTGTGAGTCCACAGTCGGGTCCTGCCAGTACTCACTGGTGCACAGTCATCCATTAATGTCTCGCACAGTTTTCTGTTGAATGTAGACTTAGCATTAATACTGTGACCTCTTAATTGAGTCTCACAGCAGCCCTGGGAATCCTGAGATTGATATCTGAGTTACTCAGCACTTTTTCAGTTGCAAGTTAATTTAAACAGAAGTGAATATTTACTGACTTATGTAAATGGGATATTTTGCAGGAAGGCATGGACTTCAGAGATGATTCAGACAATGTTGTCAGGAATAACTTTCTCTCAAAGACAAGGATGGCCACTAGGACCACAGGCTTTCATTTTGTTAGCTTAGTAGCCACAATGGAAAGCCAAGCCTTGCCTTGCCTTGCCTTTCTTTCCCTCCTCTTCCCTTCCCTTCTCTCTCCTTCCCTTCTCTCGCCTCTCCTCTCCTCCCCTTCTCTCACCTCTCCTCTCCTCCCCTCCCCTTCCTTCCTTCTTTCCTTCATTACTTCCACCTGGTAGCTCAGCATATGTCCTGGAGGAGGCTCACATCTATCTTGTGCCCCTCTGTGGTCCCTTTATTGTGGCCAGGTGAATGAGGCGCTTTGATTGGTCAGGCTTGAGTGACATGCCCACTTCTAGAGTTGAGGGGGTGGTCAGGTTTTACACGTGGACTGAGAGTGGGAAAGGTGGTTTCACAAAGGGAAACCATAAGTTGTCACCAAAAGTAAAGGGAAGGGAAGCCAGACGAGCAGAAGAAATGAATATCTACCACCGTAGCCTTCTAATGCAGGTAATTTCGCCACATTAGAGGTAGAATAGATCTTAAAACAACATATAAGGGACTCATGACTCCCTGAAATTCTGTGAATAAATATCCACAACTTTCACCAGCTTCTCACGGTACATTTGACTTGAAGTCAGCCAAGAAAGCCTGATTGAATCTCTTCACTGTTCAGATGAGGGAAGAGAAGGCCCAGAAAGCCTAGCTGGCTTGCTCCAAAAGGCACTGCCCAGCACTCACCTACATCCCCAGGGTTTCGAGAGACCCTCCAGTCTCTGGATACTCTATTAAAAATAGGTTTCTCCAATCAAATGTATTTGAGAAATGGGGCACACAGTATCTACCTCTGGAGATTCACAATGCATTTATATATGATAGAAGTTCTGTGAAAATTATCCTGAAAGACTCTGTTTAACCTAGAAACCCATTTGAATATTTTTTTCACACACCACCTGTATCATACTTCAGGAAACTCCATGTTATACTGCATTTTGCCCCTCTTTCAGGCTCTGTGGTGTCTTGTGGGTCTTAGTAGGGAATCCAGGACACCTACTTTACGGGGTCATGTGCTTCCCATTTATCTGGTTCAGTGTAGAAAATTCAGGGACACAGACATTCTAATTTTTGGACCCTTCCACCCACTGCTCCTGTGTTTATCACACCTCATTGCCCACAGCAAAGTGTTTAGAAGATGCTGGGTTCAGTCCAGGGGGAAAATGATTCCAGTGGGCCTTGGAAAGTGCCATGTGTCTGAGACATTTATATGGATGTTGGTTTGCTCTGTGCCCTTCTGACCCATATCTTCTCAGCATCCTCCCCTCCCTCATGTCTCCTCTCCACTGAGCTTTTTGACTTCAGTTCTTTAGGACGTTTTCCTTTACTTATATATTTTCTCAGTAATAAGAATAATGATAATAGCCAATATTTTCTAGGAGCTTGCATTTTAGATGTATTAGCTTTACTTTCCCTAGCAACATGATGGTCTAGGTACTATTTTGTTCCCATTTTATAGAGGTAGAGTCATATCAAATTTTATGTCCAGGGATTTACAGCAGAGAACAAAACAAACATATGAATATAGTTGGATTTATTGCCGTGGAACAGTCATTTAAGGTGCTTGCTAGAGAATATAATAGTCCAGTGATGATGAAAATGCCAGTGGGTATTAAGGATGCTGTGTACCCCCCCGCCAAGCTGTTTGCTTTTATCAGTTGTCTCAGGAACACAGATGTCTTTAATGTAAGAAGGATCTCATGATGACACTTTTAGGCCCTGAAAGGGCTCTTGGGGAGATGGCTTTGGACTGGGGGAATATTTCACCTGCCTTTAAAGCGGGTCATGCACATGGCCGTATAAGGTGTCTGCCCCTCCCATGCCATCCAACTCTGCCTTTTTTCTATTTGGGATTTCTAAAGTGGGAGAAACCGGGGTGCTTACAGTGGGAGTGGGTGGAGGAGGAGAGAGAAATGGACAGTGCTGGGCATTTTTTGCCAAAATTTTAGCCTAACCAATCTCTGGAGCGTCTTTGAATTCCCTAGTTTTTCCCCTCAGTGTATTTCTGCACACTCACTCAGGCACGCCGTCAGAACCCCTTCCCTAGAGTCATCTGGCTCCACAGAGTCACTGTGGCCTGATTCTGTCCTACCCTTGCAAGTCGTATGAAGCAGTTCCTTTACCCAGAGTTCTTACATTTCAAATAAGGACTTGGGCCTCAGCATAGGAATGTGAGGGTTTTTCCTTTAGGTGACCTAAAATGTCCTTCTCCCTGTCACTGCCAGTTTTTCTAAATTGCGCTTGCTTTGCAAAGAATCTAGACATTTTAGAGCACCTGCTATGCAGTTATGAGTCTTTAGATACTGGAATGAGAAGGAAAAGCAAGAGAAGGACAGGTGGCCAGTGAAGGAGTGACAGTTCAAGGAAGGGGCCCGGGAAACAGGCTCGGAGGGGCTGGAGGGAGTGAGGCTGAAGGCAGCCAAACGGGCAAGTGCACGGAATGGGGGAGGTAGAGAAGGCTGAGGAGGTTTCCGAGTTGTGTACTTACCTGCACATTACCTAGATGGGTATATTATGATTTATATTCTGAAAATCGATAGGGCCAAAATTGTACTCCACACTCATAGTTTGCTATTGAGGAGGAAGGATGCTATTTTGGACAGAAAAAGATGAATGATACAGGTTGAACTGTATTCCCCTGCACCCTCCTCGTCCTCCCAGAAAAAAAATATGTTGATGTCTTAACCCTCAGTACCTTGGAAAGTGGCTTTATTCTTCAGAGAGTTAACCAGGTTAAAATGAGGTTATTGGGTTATTATCTGATCAAATATGACTAGCGTCCTTATAAAAAGAAAACGTTTGCCCACAGAAACACATTACAGAAGGAAAGGAATGTTTGGGGCTACCAGAATCTGGGAGAGGCAAGAAGAGATCTTGCTCTGTGGGTGTCAGAAGGAATGTGGCCAAGCTGACCACTAGGCTTTGGAGCTCTGGCCCCCAGAACTGGGAAACAGTATCCTTCTGTTGTTCTAAGTCACCATTTTGTGGGACTTTGTTACAGCAGTCCCAGAAAACAGCATAAGGAGAGAAGAGGATCCCATCGCTAAGCGCTCCTATGTGCCAGGCAGTGTGATAAGGGCGTTCGTTTTCAGTGATTCCGTTTTATCCTTATGACAACCCTGGGAGGTAGGCATTGTTAGATGCCGAGGTTAAGCAGTTGCTCAGGGCATATAATTAGTGCACACCAAACCTGGGTTGCAAACCGAAGCCAAAGCTCTTCTCGGCACACCTGCCACACTGCAGCTCTCAGGCCCCTGAGCGGAGGTGGTGAAATTGATGGCTAACCCAGGAAGTTTTCAGTTTGGGCCCGCTGTGGGAACTTGCTCCGGGACCTTATGGCCCAATCATCACAATGCTCGCTGGCCATTTATATGTTCATCTGAAGTTGTCATCTCTGTTTCTCTAGTTCGCAGATCTCCACTCTGTCTCGTTATAGTTTTCCACGTGAATATACATCCATCTCTGGATTCACCATCTGCTGGATCCATTGCTTGCCTGCTTCAGGTTACATACCTTTCAGGAATTTCTTAGGAAAATGAAGGTTTGATTTGGGCGGCTCTGATGGCGCCATCATTCTTTATACTAACCTTTAAACATGGAAGGGTCCTGTTTCAGTTGTAGGAGAGTTTAACCTGGAGTGGAAAATTTAGGCTCTTCAGCCTCATTATCTTCATAAAAAATAATTGGTTTACTGCGTTATGCCTGGTTCTTTTCTGAGAACTGTACACAGCCAGTTAAATAGACATGACCCTCATTTGCATATACTTTCGATTCAGTCATGGCCTTTATATTCCACAAATAATTTAAAGTGGATTTAGGAAACTATGTATGCCATGAAGTAGTGAAATATAAATGTTAAAAATCGTAGAACTGAAGGGTAAAGCACACCGGGGTAGCTGGCAGGGTGGGAAGGCTCTGGATCGCGGGGCTGAGAGCCAGACCTCGTTGGAGGGTGTACCTGGGGCTGACTAGATGGCAAAAAGATCCCGCTGAGACTGAGTCTGCAGAATTATCCAGAAATTAGTCCTCAGGAACTTGCTGGAAAGTGGCCCTCTAGGGTGCTGAAGAAAGCTGTTCACAGCAAGGTGTCTCACCAGAGGAGCTCTGCTGCAAATGTGCTCAAGGTGCTGCTGGGGCGATGCGCGCTGTTGGTGAGATTGACCGCTGTGCTGTGCAGGGCCCGGCACTGGGTAAGCCACTTCTGCTGCAGGTGCTGGGTCTGGAGAAGCCACCTGGGCTGTGGGAAGACCCTGGAGAAGCTGTGAGCCCTGCAGGAGCCCGGAGGGCAAGCCCCAGAACCAGGAAACGAAACCCTTTCCTCCTGTGATGTATCTTCCGAGCTCTGGACTGACAGGTTAACATAGTACCAGCTGACAAAGGGAAAAATACTTAAAGGATCCATATACATTTTCACAGAACAGACAAAAAGGGTGAAATTGGAGCTGAAAGGTCAAATATTGACAACAGGCCTACCGAGTCATAAAATTCTAAATAGTTCCAGTTAGAATACTGCTTAACATAGACCCAAATACAGTTGCCCTGCAAATCAGCACTGAGTTTCCAGAGGGCCAGAGCAAAGTAAAAGTCAGGATCAATATTTCACTGTCTTCAAGACAGGTAGAAAGTCTTCTAGTACATTTAGATGAAATTTCTCCTGTGGTATCTTCTTCCTAAAGGCACTGTAAGATGGAGGGCATGAAATTTCTAGTAACATCCACATTAAAACCATAGAGAATAGATCTTTTGAAATTTCGGTTTCTCTCAATGAAAGATGAAAGCATAGCACAATTACTGAGATCTTCTTATTTATCAGGCACTGTGATGATTAATTTTATGTTCCTATCTGGTCAAACAGGTAGCTGGGATGTTGAGATAGCTGTAAAACATTATTTCTGGGTGTGTCTGAGAGGGTGTTTCTGGAAGAAATTAGCATTTGAATCAGAAGACTGAATAAAGATTTGTCCTCACCAAGGCGAGTGGCATCATCAGTCCACTGAGGCCCTGAACACAACAAAAAGGCAGAGGGAGGGTAATTTGCTTTTTCTTCTTGAGCTGAGGCACCCTTCTCATGCCCAGGACTTGTATCAGCACCTCCTTCCCCTCATTTCAAATTTTCGGCCTGAGTGGCTCTCCTACTTCTCCAGCAGACCAGCTTTCCTGGCTCTCCAGCCTGCAGATGGCAGACCACGGGTGGGACGTTTCGGCCACCATAAGTGCATGAGCCAATTCCCTAATAGATCTCTTCTACATATCTGTCTCTGTCCTATAGGTTCTGTTTTTCTGGAGAACCCTGGCTAATACAGATACTGATATTCAGAAGCTTACCATGTTCTGTAGGAAACAATGAAGTCAGTGAAAATAAAGTTAACTGTATTTTTGGTGAGAAAAGAAAACAGACACCTATCCATAGATTAACAAAAATATCCTCTTTGGCTGAACAGAGCAAAATAGAGTGACAAAGACAAGAGCAAACGTGGTTATTAGCTAGGCCCTTAAAAATTTTTAACCATCTCATGTAACCTTTTTTGAGGAGGCCGGGGATTGAACTCAGGGCCTTGTGCTTGCTAGGCAAGCACTCTAACCACTGAGCTAAATCCCCAGTTCCCTCATATAACTTCTTGTCAACAAACATTTGAATCTGGCCCTTTGTATCTGCAGATTCTTTGTCCTTGTATTCAACAAAATGTGGGCCAAAAATATTTGAAAGAAAAAACTGTGTCTGTATTTGACCATGTACAGATTTTTACTTTTACCATTATTCTCTAAAGAATACAGTATAATGGTTATTTACGTAGCATTTACAATGATTATATTAGGTATTATAAATAGTGTGGTGATGGTTTAAAGTATTCAGGAGGACGTCTGTTAATTTTGGTATCCATGGAGGGCAGGTCTTGAAAGCAATCCCTCTCAAAGCTTGAGGATGATGATATTTAATTTCTGGGATGTGGACACCCATCATCCCAAACTCATTGTATTTTCTTGAAAAGTAAGGCGTTTGGAGTTTATTCTCAGACATGCTGTGTTAGTTAGATTTTCAGAGCCAATGGTCATAAGAGAGCAGATTTAATAGGGGACATTTACAATATTCACTCAGAAGCCATCTAGGCACCGGAGACCCAAAAGATCCAATTGAGGGCTGGGAGCCCACAGCACTGTCCCACGTACGTCCGTGTCTGGACATGATGGCTGGAGCCAGGATATGATGCTCGCAGCAGAGATGACAACCAGAGCTCCTCCGAAGCAACAGCAGCCATCCTCGACGACAGCAAGGCCCCAAGCTCCTTCCTTGACGAGGATGGCCGAGCCCCTTCCGGAAGAACCAGCCGCAGCAGAGCTTCTCCTGGGAAACAGCCCGCCAACTATCTGCAGCTCCCACTCTGCCTTATGTTGTATGAGCAACAACCCTCAGGTGGATCTCGTACACCCAGCATCGCACCAACCCAGTCCAGCAGGGCGTTCTGGCTCAAGTTGACCATACTAGGTCCACCACACATGCCTTCATTTATTATGGTTTCCATGCTGTTAAATTGGAGAGAGGATGGAAAGTTTGGTTTCTTCATGGAAGCTTTTAAATTTCTGAGATGTTTCTGTGTAAGTTTCTGAGCCACAAAGGGGCAGATGTTCTCTAACCGCAGCATCTGGCTTGTTTCTTGCAAGGAGGTGAGGCGGGGGATACATTGTTCCCATTCCAATTCCCATCTAATAAAGTCAGAGAGAGAGAGGGAGAGAGAAACAAAGAGAGAGAGAGAAATAGAAATATTGGTGTGTTTCATTCTGTTGAATCATTCTTCACATTAAAATAAAACATTTCATGAAAGCCTACTTTAGAATTCCAAGAATACGTCCTTCTGAAGAGATCATGACTGACTTTGCATTAGGAGGCGGAGCTGTCTCAGTCACTAGCTGGTGGTTAGGAGCACCCTCTCAGGAGCAAGTCCACTTGGGTTTCACTCTGGGTCTGTCCTTCATTGCCTGGGTGGCTTCATTTGACTTACACAGGTTTTCCTTCTGTAAAATGGGAACAATGGCCTTTACTTAATGGGCTTGTCATAAGGACTTATGGCTTTCAGAACGCACCTAACACGTAATCAGCACCGTTCCCATAAGTGTGGTACAAATGGGCCTGATTCACGGGCAGTGCTGAGATGTCATCTCCGCTAGCAAGCTTGCTGGGGGAAGAATTAACTGTGACTTCTTCCTCCCTGGCTCCCTTAAGATAGATGTCCTTTTCAAGCAAATGTACCACTGTCAGCATGTGGAGCAAGGCCATGCTAATGAGCAGGGCATCCATATTTGGAGGTATGTGTTTAAGGATGTAGGACTTGGATAGTTAGAGAGGATGAGACGGCTCTGTGGGGACGGGAGGTGAGCAACAATGGCCAAGGAGAAAGCGGGTGCTGGGTCCAAAGATGGGAAACAGGCTGTAGCTAGCCAGATTGTAGTCAGAGAATTTTCAAAAGTCATTGGAGGGCTGGGGATTTAGCTCAGTGATTAGAATGCTTGCCTTGCAAGCACAAGGCTCTGAGTTCGATCCCTGGCACCACAAAAAAAGAAAAAGTCATTGGAAAAATGTTAGAAAGGCAGATTGGGTCCTACTGTGTTAAAATTTCAATGGCGGCCCAAGGAGTTTGCTATTTACCAGGAAGGCAGTGGAATACTTTTGGTTCTCATTGAGGGTTTTTGAGTCTAGATAATTGAAATTTCTTCCTCCCTTAGCAAAGGCAGAATTTAGTTGTCTAGGTAGCTTTATGTGAGGTATTGCTGTAGGGCAGCGATGTCCTCATGGGGCATGTTTCATTCTTTTTGGCCCTCCGGTATCTATGCATATTCACCTCATCATTTGAAAAGCCTCCAGAAAGACACTAACCAGTTGTCCAGATTCCCAGCAGCCCTTGCAATCAGGGCACGGGCAATGTGACCTTGGTTCCACTAACTAGATTCTGAACTAAAAACTAGTGATCCAAAGAAGCAGGAATTGTATGGAATTCATTTGCTAGTGCAGTTTCAATAGCCACTGATTCTAGAGACTGTTGGGGCAGAGATTCTAGGAAAGTTGTGTGGGTGAGTTCCTGGCAGTGTTGGTTGTGTGGATCCAACAGTCCATAATCATTAGGCCAGCGGAGTGTCACTGGGGCATATTTCTGGCTCCTGAGCCCACAAGCTTGCTGCATATGCCCTTCTGAAAGTCCTGTGAACATGCTGATCCTCTTTAATAGTATGTATTTTTTTTCTATTTGCAGTATTTAGAATTGCTTTTTTGTTGTTCGAAACTAAGAACCTTCTCTCCTACAGGATTACCTGAACGTAAACTACCCACCACAAGCTGCTCAGGGATCGAGGGCACAAACAGCATCTCACTTGCATGCTGGGAACAGCCATGTTTGCATTGAACATCCCATGCCTGCTCTGTCCTCCCTTACTCTGATATCCTGGAAAATTTATACAGCTGGCATTTTGGGGCCTTGGGTCAGCTGTCTGGAAACCTTTATATCACCTACTAATTTCATATCTTATTTGACTCACTGCCTTGAACACCTACTACCCGGAGCCCAGACTTTAAAGTCAGGGTTCTGGATGACCTGGAAGCTCTAATATGATCAAAGTGGCGAAGTGATCTGCAGGAGGAAGGAGATGGAGAGAAAGGCAGGGCATCTGCAACCACTGAATGCCTGGAAGTGGGAAGGGCCTGTGACCAAGCGGCGAGTACCAGCAGAGGTGAGGAGAGAGAAACTGGTGTCAGAGGCAGGCAGGGCTGGACTTGCGGCCACTCCTCCTGTTGTCCTCTTTCTTGTCAACGTTGAGCACAGGCCCCTACTGGATGGTAGCCCACCCCAGCACCCCTTTGCCAGTGATTCAATTGGCTTCTTACTTGGGTTTTCTCTCTTCCTCCCTAGTCCTGCCAGAGTCTTTGAGGGAGAGAAATGCCACCTGGGATACTTTTACCAAAACAAATCTATTTTTATTTTTAAGTAGAAATCTCAGTTTTCAGAGGGCCAAAGAGCAAGGACAGCTATCGGGGTCTGAGCAGCTCCAGGGACCGGGGCTTTATGCCCTCTTATGGGAATGGCTGCCTAGCATGTCTGCTCTAGGCTGAAGTTCCTAGATGAAGTACGAGAAATTGCTCGAAGCAGGCTCTGGAAGGAAGATAATTAGAGAAGGCCCTAGACCAACCCTCCAGGCAAGTGGCTGGGAGAAGATGGTAGCTACTGACTTCACCAGAGAGCTGGAGGCAGAATCGGTTCCTGGGCATAAGAATGAATGGTGCACAGAGAATTCTTATGTTTCTCTCCTCTCATATATATCCTCTAAATAATATATATATTTTTATCATAGCAAAAAATATATAAAATCTATCATTTTAATCTGCTTTAGCTGTTTAATTTGGGGGCATTAAGTATAGTCACACTGTTGTGCAACCAGTATAACTAGAATTTTTTATTCTTCCCAAACAGAAACTCTTTTACCCATTAAACCCTGAGTCCTGATCACCTCCTCCTGGCTCTTGAGAACCACCATTCAGCTTTCTATTTCTATGAATTTGACTATTCTGGGTACCTCATATAAATGAAATAATTATATGTGGTATTTGTCTATTTGGGTCAGACTTATTTCACTCAGCATACGTCCTCAGGGTTCTTCCATGTTGTAACATGTGTCAGAATTTCCTCCCCTTTTTAAGCCTTCGTAGTATTCCACAGGATGCATATATCACATTTTCTTTATCCATTCGTCCACCTATCCGTGTTTGGGTTGTTTCCACTCTTTGGCTGTTGTCCATAATGATGTCAAGCACATTTGTGTCTGTACTTTCAATTCTGTTGGGTATATGCTAGAACCCATGTCATTTTATGTTTAATTTTTGAAGAACAATCATAGTGTTTCTCAATACTATTTTAAATAAAGCTTTTTATTTTGGAAATGAAAAGTACAATAACATAAAAAGAATAATATAATGAATTCTCATGCACGTAACTTTGGGTGTCAATCGTTGTTTAGGGTGATAAATTTATAATTCAGCAAACATTTATGGAGCAGCTGAGTATCAAATGAAGCATCCAATGTGATCCTTATTAGCTGAGCTCCGTCTGGGTGACGGTGATGAAAGTGTGCAGCTCTGATCTGCTCTGGGGCCCTCCAGGACCTAACATCGTGTTACTGCTGACACTCACTTTCCAGCCAGTATTGAGCATGGTGGAGGCCTCATGGCTGCCCGGTTCCTGTGAGGTGGAGGCCTGCTCCAATGGTAGCTTTGGCTCAAGGACATTCTCTCCGTGTGGCTGGATAGATCTGAGAACTGCGGGTCATCTGGCACTTTTTTCACTCAACTTTCCTCCCTTCCCTTCCCTCCCCTCCCCTCCTTTCCCTCCCCTCCCCCTCCCTTTCCTTTCTTCTTTTCTTCCTTCCTTCCCTCCCTCCCTCTGTCCTTCTCTCCCTTCCTTCCTTCCTTCCTTCCTTCCTTCCTCCTTCCTTCCTTCCCTCCTCTTCTCCTTTCAAAGAAGTCAGACCTGCCTTTTTCTCAGAAGTCTCTTCTAGCCCAGCCTTCTCTAGTTTAATCTGTAGGTGTTTTCCCTGGTAAATCTCTCCTGTGGTAAGTCCTGTCTGTTTCTTGGAGGACACAAGCTAATGCACCTGGCTTTGGAATTTAATAAAACTCTAAGCCTTTCGTTGCACATACACTGGGGAATCCCAACACCATCAACAGAGTTTCTGCAGATTTCTGAGGGTTTAGATCTTCAGCCTGCTCCACATAAGCCCCTTGAACTACCACATTCTGTTTCATTTCATCAGGTTCCTCTTGTCTCTCCTCATCTCTTCATGAAACACTTCTCCTTGATTTCTTCCCAGAAAAATATCACAAGCCCTTTGTGCACATATGAGACTTTAAATTTTGGGTCTCTTTTAGAGAAATGCAAACAATGTGAATTTAAATTCTACTCATTGCAGTCTTAAATGTTCTTCAACTCCAGCAGATAGGAATCTCCCACTGACTACCTCTTTCTACAAGCTAAAATACATTTTTTTAATGTTCCTTGACTGATATTCCTCATTAGCCCAACTCAGTTTTCACAGCCCACTCAACCCTTACCTGCCTGTGCACCTCCCATACAGAGAAGTTACTTCTCTCTGTTTCTCTTTCTCCTCACAGGCAGATTCTTTGGGACTCACCTTTACTGTCAAAATTTACCTATCAAGGTATTTCCTCACCTGAGGCAGTTTCCTAAGTCGGCTTCTGATAGCAATTATTTAAAAAGGTGTTTTTCAGCCCCAGTGCACACAAGTATAAACAAAGTCAGAAGTAGGTTCTGTGGGTGCTGTGGTAGGAGCGTCTCCTGAGGAGTGTGAGCCCCAGAGGAGGCGGAACCCGATTTGAGCGGCAGATGAGTGGAGCACGAGAAATGCTAGGAGCAGGAAGCCCAGCTGGCATCTTGTTTCTTGCAGTTGACTGAGGAGAAGGAAGTAGGGGCTAGAGAGGACTGCGAATACAAGTTGCCCATGTGAAAAAACAAAACAAAACAAAACTTCATCATTAAGACAGCTGATGCTTATGTAGTGTTTATTATGTGCCATAATAAAGTTCCAAGTGCTTTCTGTATAACTCACTGAACCCTTCCAACGGGGCGTGTTGCCACCTCCACTTCACAGACGCACAGAAAGAGGTACCGAGTGGTGGACTGAGCAAGATGTCAAGTTAATGGAAGGAGTAAGTAGTGAATCTGAGGTGGGACTCAGGTCAGCTCCAGATTCTGTGCTGTCCCCCAGCGCTCTCCTCTGAGCTCTCGGACCGTGCACTGGCCTGGTAATTGTTTGGCTCTGAGTGTTGGACAGGACGAGTGAGCGGTCCGAGTTCATCTTAGAAGCTGGCACCCTTATCTTTTTGCTTGACCTCGGAAACAGAAATAATAGTCTCACTACGAGCATGCACTCTAATATAAAATATTGTATATTTACAGCGAACCAATGCCATTTATTTAAGCAAATGGAAGGAACGACATGAGTATTAATACTGCATATGGAGAAACGATGGTTTTTTTGAATTTCTCTGTCAGGCATCTTTTGATCCCCCATCCCATACAGCCCGTAACTCACCCAGCCTTTTTCTTTCTGAGTTGTAATGAAATGTCTTCACTATCATGTGTCATCTTTACCTGCAATTAAAACAGAATAAGGATATATGACTCAGAAAGCACATTTTTCATATTTTTCCAGATCTCTATGAGCTGTGGAATAAAATATCGAGTAGGACAGAGATGGTTGAAATATGAGCCTGCAAATTGATTTCTGTGTCTTCTTTTTAAAGCAAGCTTGAAAGTATTCATATTAAGGTAAATTTCCTTTCCAAGCTTGGGCAGCTTCTTAGAAGGATTGGAAGACATCGCTATCCAGTTGCTTATAAATGTAAAATTATTTTAAAAGTAAAATAAGACTTCCAATTTATAAGTTTCCCATGCTATTCATTCAAAGCCTTATTTATTCTCCCTGAAAGCACTCAGCAAACCATGATTCTGATAAAAGATGAAAGTTCTAAGTGCAAGGTGGAAGGAGGGCCATGGCTATTAGTTGGGATCTGTGATATATGGACTCAATGAATGACACGATCTATTTGTAGTCTTTACTCACTCACTTAAGTCTAATTTCTTTAGAAACCAAAGGGAATTTTTGGTTTATGTAGAAATCTGGAAGAAAAGATTCTGAGCAGTTTAAAATACATTCACAGGTCTTAGCTCCTTCTGGGAAGGTTTTTGCTTATATGCAAGTGACTACAGTTCTTATCTTTATTATTTCTGCCCTTGTTTCATTCTCAGACTAGGTACGGATGTTCTTGTTTGATGAACAAGGCCCGACACGATCACCCGACCCCGCTCTGTGCGCCTGACCATGGGATGAGAAGCATGTGCCACAGGCAGGGAGGGCCACCCGGCTCCCCTGGTGAGCGGGCTGTCTGTGCTAGCTTCCTCCCAGTAGGCGTCATGCTCAGGATGTCATCAGGGAGGCCAGTGGTCCTTTGCCCCTGCTGTGAAGGTTTTGTTGACCCCCTTCACCAGCCTGTCAATTTGGCTCTCAGCTTGGTTAGTGATGACTCAGAGATGGCTGGTTCCCAATGTGGGAAGCAGGTGATGCTCCTGTTTGCTAACAGGGACTTTTTTCTGAAGCAGTTGCCTCCCTCAGCCTCTAAACGCCTTCTGCTACCTCTTTCAGTGCTTTGGGAAGGAGGAGACACTAATCCTTTATCTGCTACTACCAGAGAAACCAGTTCATTGAGACCCTGTTCCCCATGTCTCCTGGGTCCCCTCCTTTAGTTTCCTCGCTAATCTCTGTGCACATATCAATGTCAGTGAAGAATGCTGGGTGCTCTGCCAGACCAGAGCTTGCCTGCCCTTTATTCCACCACCACCATCATCATCATCACCATCATCATCAGCAGCATCTATCCATTGTAGAGATTAAACATTTATCAAGCACTTAATAGTAGATGATTTTCTGTTTAGTGCTGAAGCAAAACTTAGACTATAGATTCCTTCTGTCTAGGACTGTAACTAAGGCAGACACACTGATAAAGGCATAAATTTATAGGAAAAGCAAGAAAGTAACCTAATATCAATCAGTCTGTGTGGCTCACTTAGGAGTAATACACGATTGGAAAATTAGAAGGAGAACCTCAGGGACTATTGAAGAACGGGAAGTAATTTACCTTTTTCTGCTTAGCGTTTTAGAGGGATGGTAACAGTCCATGTTTGCTATGTCTTTCAGGCAAGAAGAATATAGTGATTTGTAATTCTGGGGTTTCTACATACTTAGCTTTAAGCAGAGAAAAATGAGTTGATTTGATGACTTTGTAAGCTGTACCCGAGTTGGTAGGAAGAGTATCAGAGTGGAAAGAATCTGGGCTGCAGTCAGGCTGGAATTGAATCACAGCTGTTTCCAGCTGTAAGATCTGAGTCAAGTCATACAGCCAGATCTTGGCCTCCTTTTATTCATCTGTAAAATGGGAATGATAACACGTTTGCCTGAGGTGCTGGAGATCCTTGTTGTGTTAGTCAGCTTTCTGTTGTGATGATGAACTACCTGAGATAATTAGCTTATGATGAAAAAAAGCTTATTTTGGTTTACAGTTTTGGAGTTTTCAATCCACGAATGGTTGGCCTTGTTGCTTTGGGTTTGTGGGAAGGTGGCACATCATGGTAGGATCACATAGTAGAGAAAAAGTGCTTACCTCATGGACTGGAAGAGAGTGAGGAAGAAGGGCGGGAAAGTGATACTTGGGTTTCACTGTTCCCTTCAAGGGTCTGCCCTGATGACCTGAAGTCCTCTCACTTGGCCCCACCTTGGAAAGGTTCTGCCACCTCCCTGTAGTGCTGCCCTGGGAATCAAGCCTTTTGCACACCGGCTCAGTGGTGGTGAACCCATAGCAACCGTGTTATTGTCTTTTTCTTTAGTGTAGAGTTGTTTTTTCTCAACTAAAACCTTAGTATTTAAGTTTAATTGCAGTGTTGGCACTGTGTGATAAATAAGTGGGCTTTAGGTTGCATTTTGGCACTTGGTCTCTAAAAGATTCACCATCACTGCACTGGGCTTTAGGGCATTTAAGACCCAAATTTAGTCCTTGACATGTACCACCAAAAGTACTTATCTTGGTTCATAATAAAAGACAAGGCAAGAAATAGCATCTCACTGACCCACATGAAAACTTTGGGAGGCTTGGAATTCTCCATGAATCTCCTAGAGATGGTGTGGCTCCCAGTTAAAACCTACGCTTTATGCTACAAGTAGATCCACCATCCAAAGAAGACAAAAACAAAACAAAAACCAAAAAACAACCTCTCAGGACCCTGCATTAAAATGAATCAACATGGATCTTTTCTGCGGATAAATTAGCAGAGAAACCCACCTTACTGCCCACTATTCTTTGAGCACTGGGGATGGGGCTGGTAGGGGGGATCTCTGCAGATATGGGGAACCTTGAGGCCCTCAATGCTGCACCTCTGCATGTTTGCTGCTAATGCCAGACCACAGCTTCCTTTTAGGAGTTTCTGCATGGTTCCACTGTAGCAATAGGGTGCTAGGCTGCAAAAGAGAGAGACGCTGGTGTCCAGAATGCTCCTACTCTGCACCTGGAGAAAGAACTCAGTTTTGCTACTGCTCCACGGCATTCAACTGGCACAAGGCAAGGAGGGTGCATCTTTGCAGCAGCTAACAGATACCTTGTGAAGCATGTGGGCAGAACAAATTACAGCTGCAGAATTTTTTGATTTAAAAAGCAAAATAAAAGGGAAATAGGGAGGTAGACCTTTTGTAGATGGGAAGCAGATCTAGGAATGGAAGGGGACGGGAAGGAGGGAGGGGGAAAAGAAAACTGAAAGATCAAGATGTGATATATATGTACATGTACCTACTCCCCACAATGAATGTATTATGTATTGCAGATATACACTGATGAAAAATAAAAGTGCACAATTTCCAATTCAGAGAGCTAAATTGGGGCTAGAGGTTCTCACACTTTTCCACCCCAAGATCCACTGTTCGTCTTTTCTCTCCTTACCCCTTGCATGAAGAGCCAGCAAGCATCAGAAGGTGAGAGTCATCGAGATCTGAGTGCTTGCTCTGTTCTGGGTCACCCTGGGTCCCTGCTACTTCTCCCAGGCCAGTGTTTATATCAGTAAATAAGAAAGGCAGCAGAAGTCTCTCTACCTAAACTACCTGAACCTTAGACTCCAGGGACACATGGTACCTTATCCACTGGGCCCACATGACCCTGTACCCAAAGGCTGTGGAACTCCAAGGTGGCCCATGAGCCCAGTGTGCATGCCCAGAACTCTGCTTCTCGGCTCCCCTGGCGGCCCCAGAGACTTCCCCTTTGCCACCCACCCTCAGTGTGGGGCAGAGGGTGCTGAGAGCACTCTGCTCAGGAAGGAAGTGAGAGGAGTCAGAGTCTGCGGCAGGAACTGGAAGCCCGGGGTCATTTGAGGAAGGGAGAGAGGATGGAACAGCAGAAAGTTTGCATTTGTTTCTAGTTGCTTGATGGAGATAGAAAGCAGGTTGCTGGAGCCAGAGATTATCGCTCAAATACCATTTCTGGGACAGGAGTTGAGGGCTTCAGGTCCTAAAAATTTCCCTACTTTGCTGCAGGGATTTTGCATGAACCCTTTCAACACAGAGTGCTCAGCTCAGACTTGGCACAGTGCCCCAGACGCTGGCCTTCCTGTCGGGCTGGCCATGCTGCCAAAAGTGGCCCGCTGTGTTTCGTGGCTGTGGAGTTTAGTGAAATCTAGGACCTCACTCTCACACTTTCTTCCTTGCAGCTTACCCTTGAACAACAAATTCGTACCCTTGATGGGGGCTGCAGAAACTGAAACAAAAGGTGGGTCCAAACCTGGGAAGTGAGGTAAAGAATTAAGAGAGTTATTATAAGAAACACCCGTTAATATGGCACCTTTGTTATGTGGATATTCCAGACAAATGGCTTAATCTCCTGAATATAGGTAGATTTACGACAACGAGCTTTCGTGACCTGTGAAACACTCAGCCCAGTGTAGAGAGGCTCAATGGCACTAAAAATGCAAATTATGCTCAATAAAAAAATTTTCATGGGTTCTTAGAGATGACCACCATCCTTAGCGTGTGAAGCAGCAGAGAGAGTTGCAGCGTATTCCCCTGGCAGGAAGGACAAGGCAGAGCGTTCTTTCTCACTCCAGTGCCTTTCTTAATGACACATAGGAAGGATCATGGAATGTGATGCTTTTGCTCATCACTACTCGAGACTAAATTTAGCCCAAATTTCTCCTGTTACAGAAGTGAACTTAGATCATCCCTTTAATGAGGCAGGAAGAGGAAATTCCAATTTTCTGCCTGAGTTCAGCACAGCTTCCCCTAAGGGCTGAGGGTTTCAGATGCTGAGCAGGCCACTGACTTGAACTTGGAAGAAGCAGTGTCAGCAGATCTGGAGGCTCGGCTTTGGTGTAGAAACAGATGCCCCGAAAGGCAGAACAGAATCCACTCTGAGTAAGCCCTGGGCTGCTGCCACGGCTCCCATGGCCACCATCTGCTATAGTAATGCCTCCCCTCTACTCCTGGCTTCCTTTGGTATCCTTCCCATGTGAGTAGTGTCGCCTGACTTGGGAGACTGTAAGCTATAAATAATAGCTGTAGCATCCCAGCTCTAGCCAAGCACAGAATTCCTCTCCAGGGTTGGCCCCAGGCAGGAGCAGGTTGTTTCCCTCATCTGCTTCCCTGTCCCTCTTTCTTCTCTCTCTACTTGGTTCTTTCCTTCCAATCCTGTTCCCCTCCCCAAGCATCTGGTGCTCTCTTGTATCACAAGTCGCATCTGAGAAACAGCTCAGAGTAATGCACTTCTTCTATCTTCCAACTTAGTGGAAATTGTAGTTTGAAAGAAAGCCACAAGAAGAGAGCTGGCTTATTTCAGAAGAACAGAGATTTAAAGGTGGCTCAGCAGGTCCTCAGCATTGCCAGCTTCAGGGCGAATGACATAGTTTTGAAAGGTGGCCTGTAGAATGCCCGCCCTTCAAATCGGACCATCTAGGTCACTCGCTACACATTTGCGGGTAGGGCTGGCACTGACACGAATTCATTTCCAATCCTGCTTTTAGAGTAGCAGTGTCCAAGAGCTGGGAATTTGGCATTTAATAGGCTGTGCAGGAGACATTTTCTTCAAACATTTTGGTATAGTTTCATTTGGTCTCTATTTTTAGCATAGGCTTCAAAGCTGGTTCTAACCATAGGGCACTGGATGTCTTAGTTCAAATTGTTATCACAAAACACCATAATCACAGTGGATTAAACAGCAAATACAGTTCCAGAATCTGGGAAATCCAAGACCAAGGTTTCAAATTGTGTCCTGGTTTTAGAGTGTCTTCTTGACTTGGAGATGGCTGCTGGGTCCTTACTTGGGAGTCAGGATGAGAAATAGAGATAGAGATAGGGATAGAGACAGATAGATAGAAGAGGAGAAGGGTGGGGAGGGGAGAGAAAGGAAGGGAGAGAGGGAGAGATTTTCCTTCGGTCTTTTCTTAAAAAGACACCAATTCTATCGTGGAAGACCCCACCCTCCTGATCTCCTCTAAACTAAATAACTCCCAAAAGTCTTACCTCCAAACACTTTCATATTGGGGGGTGGTGATAATAAATTTTTTGCGGTATGAGCATTCAATCAATAGCATCAGGTGAGTCACTGCTCAAGACATCACCTTCTTCATTTGTGAAGCGCAGACCATGACAGGACCTACTCTCAGAGCGGTTGAAGGATTGGAGGAGAAGGTGCATGCAAGGTGCCTAGAATTTGGTAAAAACTTGATCCTTTTCTTTCTGTTCTTTTCAGTGTGGTAGCACGTCAGCTCTGTATCTCAGCATCACAGAAATTTAGAACTAGAAGAAATCTTGTGAATTTTCCAATCCTCTTTCTTTTCAGATAATGAACTGAGGCTAGAAGTACATATATATATAAATATATATAAATTATTTTTATATATATAAATTATTTATATATATAAATATATATAAATAATTTATATATATAAATTATTTATATATATATATATAAAATGTTTCCAAGCATTTTAGCAGCTGGACAAGGTGAAGATCCTGTTTGAAGCCTGGTCTCTTGTTTACACAGTAAATTCACTGTGCTTCAAGTTCCAGTCTTTTGCTACAAAACCCGCCATTTCAGAGTTTTCCTTTGGTGAGGAATTTGTGCTTATGAATTAAATTTAATTGTAAGAATAGTTGTCTCTCAGATAAAAATTGAATACCTAAATATTGAGTGTGAAAATGTCAAATGGGTAATGTCTGCATTCAAAAGCAGGCCAAATGTGTTTTTCTTGGGGGAAAAATAACACTAGTTCTTGTAGGCACACGTGACTTGAATAAAAGCATCACACAGTTCTTGTAATCAGATATTGGAAAACTTTGTCTTGGATATGAAGCAGTACACATGCAATCAACAGAAAGCTCAGAGAACCTTGTTCGGTCTCATCAGCATTGTGGAGAATGAGAAGGAAAGGGACAGTCAGATGTGGGTGGGGTGGGGAAGATCAGGGGAGGGTGGGATCAGGAGAGGAGAGACAGAGAGGCCAAACTCAGTCTTGGATATTCAAACTCCCTCTGGGAAGGAAGAGGGCCCGTATTGTCCATAACTTGATACACTGAGTTTTAAAGGCATATATGTTCCTGTTGTGGAGATTAATGGACTGAAAGTCATATTCTAGCCCTACAGCTAGCAGAGATGCCAGGCTCATTAAGACAGCTGCTCACTCTATATTTCCATGTCATATTCACAAAGATTTTGAGAAAACACATGTGGGGTCCCTGGATACTCACATGGCTCAATGTTCTCTTGTCTATTCCTCAATGTCTTATGAGCTGAAACCCTGAAGAGATGAACTCACTGGTGGGTGCTGATGACTTCAAATATCACAGCTTACAAAGGGAAGGACTTGGTTTTGCCCCAGGGAGAAATGCCACTTAGAGAGGTGGTTTGGCCTTATGCCTGACATTCCTTCTGGTGACACTTTCAATTTGACAGAATCTTCTTTCAAACGTTTTAAGGTGTAATCACGGCAATTATTTATATTTGGAATAAATGAGCTACATTTCCTCCAGCTATAGCAAAGCTTAATTTCAACCAATGTTTTCATCTCAACTCTTACTCTGCCTTCCCCTCCCAATTCATATTTTTTTTTAAATTTCAAAGACTGCTTATCAGTCTACTGAGTCGAAACAATGTTGAGAAAATGGATGTGACTTTTCTCCTGCTAGTCTTACTTATCTGTGATATGAAAATGTCTTGAATGAAATGAAAATTATTATGGTATTCTTTAAGAAATGAGTCATTTCTGGTTGTGTTTCCAAGAAACAGTCAATTTAATAATAAATATATTTGTCTTTAACATATTTGTCTTTAGTATGTAATGAGAATTTTTGTCTTAATAATAATAATAATATTTTATTTGATGGCCATGTCCTAAGCAGGGGAAGAATGTGATGTGATATAAGATCTCTCATGACATGAGAGGAAGGGATAAAAAAATACAAGAGTAGGTTTGGGGATTTAGCTCAGTGGTAGAGCGCTTGCCTAGCAAGTGCAAGGCCCTGAGTTTGATTCCCAGCACTGCCCCCTCAAAGTACAAGTGTATTGATGACAAAAGTGGCTCTTGTAACAATAGTAGGATCCCCCATGTGTTTATATCATGCACCCATTGTATGGTGTTTGTGCTTTATTCCTGCTTTGGGAGATGAGGGGGAAGGCTGCACTGCTTACCTTTAGCTACACAGGTATAAACTGGAGAATTCTTAGCTTTGGGTGAATGTTCTGGTGGTGGTGAGTGATGCTGCACATGCACTGTAGGAGGCTTTGCAATTCTAGGTGACTATCAATTTTGAGTCTAGATTGTCTCACAGAACTGTCTGTTGTTTAGCAGCCACTATCTCCCAGTGACCACCATGATCAGAACTATGCTGTCTATCTATTGGAGAGAAATTAGTTTACTAGCTGCCATAGTTGAGGGCTTATGCTGTGCGGGGCAATCTCGGGGATTCTAGAGAAAAGTTTACAGGTATGATCTATGCTGTGGAGGTCACAGGGGATGACAATACTGACACAAAGGATAGCTTCTGTTCAGGGAAGTAACAATCGCTGTTCTAGATAGGAGCATGTGAAGATGAATTCAACATAGCCCATGCATCAAAGAACTCAGTTTAACAACTCAACATCATGCTCAATGCTGTATGATCAATGATGAGCAATACAACCTTCCCAGCTGGCCTTGAACGTTGTCATGAAGGTTAAACACAGTAATAGATGTGAAGTGACATTCATGTGTAGAGAGATAGTGCTCCTGTACTGAAAGGGTGCAATCAAGCAGATATCTATCTAGTTAGTGTACTAACAGTAACAGCTTCTATTTATTGTAGATCTACTATTTACTGGGCACTGTACTAAATGCTTTGATTCTACCCTTTATGACCTTATTCCTTACAACTCTATCCCAATAACGAATGGGATAATCAGTTATCCCAATTACAATGAAGCATTTAGGATTAGAGAAAGCGAGCTGGTATTCACCACTCGGGTACAATATTGTGGAATACAGAGCATTTTCTGTTTCATCTGCACGATAATATTGATTGCAGATTCCTAGAGACGATTTCGGACCCAGACTCCCTCTATCTTGTGGCCACGTGGTTTCCAGCGTGGTCATGTTTGCTGTGTTGGGTTGATACATGGGGCAAGTGCCAGGATTACTGCGTGTGTCTGTTTCATTGGCCAGACCTGTGAGTGGTGCGTATCCCTCACAGCCCACAAGTCAGAGCTGAGGTTCATAGTCATACCTAGTAGATAGGAGGGAGCTAGGAGGTGAGGTCTGGATGCATGTCCAGGAAAAAAGAGGCAAGAGGCTCCTGGTCTCTGCTCCAGTGTTCTTGCCACACCCAAATACTGAGAAGCTTAATTAACTTGGCAGCACCAAGATACCTTGCAAAAGGAAACATGTTTTGATGACAGCACTGAGGTTTGTGCTAGTGTATTTTGTGAAGAGAAGTAGGGCGAAAATTTCTGAGAGACAGAGCTGTAAATGCTAGGTCAGGACAGACAGATTCGGCATAATTCACATTTCTCGAGGCCTCTCTATAAACTTATGAAAGAGATTTTTTTGTTGGTGATATCTCTGTATCTGACCCAGCTTCCAAGTAGGGCATAAAAATATCACTTAAAGTAGCTCTCCTGTGGACCCCTTGGAGAATGGTGGAAGACTTCTGTGACCCAGAATCTCATTTTTTGCCCTAAATTTCACTCAGCCTCTGGGATCAGAGACAAGGGACTTACTAGTCATCAGGTTGGAGAGCAAGAGGGTGGCAGAGGGACAAAGTTAACTGTCGGAGCTTGAAGAGAGAACATTGTTTTTCCTTTTTCCCAGATTCCTACTCTTTTTTTCTTTTCCTTTTGCTGAATATGACTTTGTTCTCTGAGAGAATATTTGGACAGATCTCTTACTTCATGGCTCTCCCCTTCATCATCCAAGTTATGCAAAATGTTACTTATTGACACGTTGTGTGGAAAGCCCATGAGGAAGGAAGTCACAGCCCCCAGGCACGACCACAAGGAGGTGACATTATTTGTGCACTTTTGACTTTTCTTTCATTATGTGTCTTTCTTGACTGATGCCTCTGCTGACTTTATTTCTGGCTCTCTTGGCTGGAAAAATACCTGATAAGGGAATCGTTTTACAATCTTAGCTGTTGTGTGGGGGTGAGAGTGGGAATTAGTGTTCACACAGCTCTTCATACATCTTCAGATCAAATCCCTATACAGGATTTCTGGTTTCATGGCAATTGCTGTGGGGGGAGGGATGGAGATAGCCTGGACAGGACTAACTATATTTTTCAGAAGCTTATGGATATCTTCACGTTCTTAAGATCTACTCTTCTCAGATGAAGGTGGGTGACTTTATCCCATGGCTGAGTGGGATCCGTTTTCCCATACGCATGAAACAAATCACTGGGTAAATGTTACAATTTCTATTACCCCAGGAGATTTCTTTGCAGATCTGAAATTCTCTTCTTTAGATATGCACCAAGTTCAGTAACTGGTAAATGTTGAAGGTATTATTTAGTGAGAGTAGTGGTGGGGTTGGAGCATTTGATCCACACTTAAAGATGAAAACAAAGGTTCTTGACATTTTTATGCTCTAGATATTAACAGATTTGTTGGCACACGGAAAGGCTGAAGTCTCAAAATGACATAAACAAGTAGCCAACAATTACAATGCAATTTCTACCACATTATAGTGCTGCTTCATGGTGTGCATAAAAACTATCTCAATCACCACAACACTCACTATTTGCTCCAGAGTTGTCCATTTGAATAGTCTCATTGTATGCCACAACATTTTTCTTTTATATACCCACAAGGCAAAATTCTCTTGTGTTCTAATGAACAGACAGTCTTTATTTGAATCCAGATGGATTATATTTCTTACCTCTTATTCACAGCAAATTGTCCTCTGCTCTGTAAAATCTAAAATAAAATATGGCAGCACACCCACACAAGGCCCACAGTACACCGTGAGCAGCAAGCCACTGGTTGAGAATCAATGTGGTACCTCTCTGCACCTGGCAATCTATCTGAATAGCTCTCCTTGGGTATACGGATTTGAAGAAGTTTTATGAAAAACATGGGAGTATGAGGGACTTTTAGAAAGGATTGACAGAAAGGATTGACCATACAGTGATAACTAATAAATATCTAAACAGTGGCACAGGCTACTTTGTATTATTGAGGATCTTGTGGGATCAATTTTATCTCTTAAACACATACACCGAGGTTGTAATCTTGGTACCTTTAATTATGACCTTATTTTGAAATACAGTTTTGCAGATATGATGAAATTAAGATGAGATCGTCCTGGATTATGGTAGGCCCTAATTCAAAGAGTGTGCCATTATAAGAAGAGCTAAATTGGGCCACAGGAACACAGAGGTACACAAGAACAATGCCATTCAATGATGGAGGCAGTGATTGGAGTGATTTAGCTGTAAGTCAAGGACTCTAGTAACCACAAGATGCTAGAAGAGAGACATAGTATAGATTCTCTTTCAGAGCTGCCAGAAGATACCAAGCCAGCTAGCATCTTTTTTTTTAAATTTTATTTTATTTCCAAGAACGTGTATTGGTAAATTGTATACATAATGATCACATTCATCATAGTTAATTTGTACCTGTACATGATACATCTTTGTCCCCCCCTTCTTCCCCACCCCTCCCTTCCACTCCCCCTCTCTTCCACTCTCTCTCCCTTCCCTATTTACAGTAGCTTTGTTTACATTGCCCCCTTTTTCCCTTTCTTTTCTTTATCCTTTCCTTTCCCCCCTCTTGCCTTTCTAATTCTCCTCCCTATTGAATATTATCTTTCTTTTACTTAGTATCTATTATACTTTTTTGTCCTTATTTATGCTTACAGTTTTTCATACCAGAGAAACAATTGGATATGTACTCATGAGCGTTTGATTTATTCTACCTAAGAGTATATTCTCAAGGTTTGTCCATTTACCTATAAATATCTCAAGTTTATCCTTTTTATGGCAGAGTAATACTCCATTGTATAGAAAAACCACATCTTCTTTAGCCATTCATTAGTTGTTGGGCATTCAGGTTGTTTCCAAGGCTTAGCTATTACAAACTGTGTTGCTATAAACATGGTTGTACATGTATCACTGTGGTATGATGTTTTAAATTCTTCTGGGAAGAGACCAAAAAAAGGAATGCCAGCTAGCATCTTGACTGTGGACCTGTAGCCCCTAGAGCTCTGAGAGAAAAATATCTGTTGTTTGAAGCCACCGAATGTGTGGTGCTTTGTTATGACAACTGTACTAGGAAAATGATACAGAGGGCAACGTTGGAATCAGTCTTTCCTCCATCACCTTAGCATATGTCACACTAGTAGTGATGTCTGCTAGAGGAGAAATTGCTTTAGTGTAATATTATTCCCACTTGGAGCCAAGAGAACACCTTTCTTTCCTTTTCTCTTTCTCAATTTCTCCTTTTCCTGGTGTCTTAAAAGCTCACTCCCTGACAAAAGCACCACAATAAGACCTGTATTTTCTTTAAAAAGATGTGTTCACAGGGTCCTGTATTTTTCTTTTTTCTTTTCAAATTATACAGTTTTTAGTGAGCCCTTTTTTTGTCAATACTGTAGGGCTTCAATCAAATTGCACTTGAAGTCTTTTCAAAGACCTACAGGAATTGAAAAAGATTCCAGGATGTTAGGGAGAAGAATAATAGAATTCACACTCTTCTTCATTCATATGAGCAGCTTCTCTTCCCTTGCTGGCTAGAACTGTAAAAGAGGAGGGGACTGTGCTTGGAGGAAATGCACTGGGTGTGGCAGTACAGGGCAGCACCAAGGGAGAGAGGAACTGACATTTTGTGGATTATGCTAATTCACTGATTATCCTAGAACAGTCTGTTGAATCCAAGGAGCCTGTTAAAACCATCCCATCAGTCTTATGGCTGCCTTTGATATTTAGAATCGAGGAGGTTGAGGTAAAACCAGTCCTATTAAGCATGTGGTACTTTAATCAAACAAGGATTAAGGGCAATCAAAGACAAAAATAGTATCTTTACTGATTTCTGGGAGATAATTAAATCAGACTTACTGCACAGGGAAAGGGTATTACAAGTCTATAAAAGAGAAGACCTTAAATTCTGCAACATTAAATTAATGCTCCTGCATCAACAAAGCAAAGAAATCTCCTCATTGCTGGGTGACATGGGGGAATCAGGATAGTTAAGAGCTATTAAAAAATACCACAAAGGGTGAGCAATAAAATAATCTCAGTTATTTGAATATAACAAACTACACAAATATTGAAGATTTAGGTCCAATATTCTGTAAATTAGCTGCATAAAATAAAAAATTTCTGGATACAGACAGATGACTCATTTCTTTGCTATTGGAGTTCTTGCTCAATAGCTCTGTTGCCAATTTTATATTTGCTGCCATTCTCCCCATAAAGAAGTTCTGGATCTTTTTCCTTTGTGTATACACATAGATCTATGCCACTTCTTAGTAGTGGCCTAGATAGTAGTTCTCAATGATAGTGCTTAATTAATACCTCAGAATCAAAGATTTACTGATTTGATGGGGGTATTTCAGGCCACGAGATGCTTCTTCAAAGATTCTTTTCTGGAAATAATTTTCCCTGATCCGAGTTATCTTTTCCTTAGGATCTAGCAGAGAAGGAAAGAAGGTAATTCTATGAATTGAAAGAAAATCTGTTGATCTAGGGAGATTTCATTAACAGCTTGAAATGAAAGGATTAATACTTTGATAATTATTGAAAAGGTAGGTGGAAATACATAGAGAGAAGGGCAACTTGAATTTACAGCAGACTAGACTTTTGACATGTTCAGGGATGGGATCTCTGAGACAAACCTGAGAATTTGAAAGGAAAAGGGGAATGAGTTTGTAATCTTCTAGTCTAGGTCACTTTTTTTCAATTTTTATTTTTTATTAGTATGTATTTGTAGAAATAATGATTGCGTTCCTTGTGGGGAGTTGGTACATGTACATAACACATCTTAATTCTTTTTTTCATCCCTTTCTCCTCTCTTCCCTTCCCCCTTCATCTCTTAGTTCCCTTCCTTTTTGCAAAAGAGCTGTCTCCTTCTTTTCCATTATCTTTTATTTTGGTCCTTATTTATATTTTGGGTTTATAATATAAGAGAAATCATGGGATATTTAAGAGTTTGTGTCTGATTTATTTCACTTAGCATCATGGACTCAAGGTACACAGTGCATCCATATTCCTACGAATGACTCCAATTTAGCCTTCTTTATGCCAGAGTAGTACTCCATCGTGTATATGTACCACATTTTCTTTATCCATTCATCTGTAAGACTTTCAAATCTAAGCTAAAAATTATGACATTTTGTACTTGATGAGTATATTTTGTATTGTTTATAGAAGGAATAAGTTGTTACTTGGTGGTATTTATGGATAAACATCTCAATCAAATTTATTAGAGAAAACAAAATTTTATTTAATTAAACAATGAGATTATCATATTAAGTCCATATACAAATATAATTAAGAAGTCTAACACTTTTTAAAAAAAATGGTAGCTGTGAAAGTATGTTCTAGTAAATTGAAAACATCTTATTTTTAAAGGTCCTAAATTGTTAGAGTTTTTAATCCTGACTTTTTTTGTTATGGCTTGAATTGTGATTACTGATATACATTTTCCACAAACTAAGCTTACTTTCAGTGGAAGAAAATGGATGTTTCAGAACTATTAGGAGAGTTCAATGTTATTTAATTTGCTTTTCTCTATGTAATTTCCTTTCAAGTCCAGTAAAGCTGTGGCTTTATTTTTTTAAAAATTCTGCCATGACAGGGTTCAGTTGAGATTAGTTTCTTTTGTTTTCCTTGGCTGTCCAGCGGAGAGTATTACTTTATTACTCCCAAGGCTGACTGTGTACATAAAAATTACAGATGGTCTACTCTCAGCTATCACTTTATTATATGGGATTTTATAATCTTGTCAGCCATTTTAAAACAGGAACTGAATGGTAATGTTGGTGTCCAAGGTGAAAAGTCAACAGACTTGATATTACCATATTTTTTTTTAAAGATAAAATCCTTAGACATGACGATATATCTGTAGTCTTGAAAGCAGAGATGCACAGCCAGATATGTGGAATTCTCAAACAAAATCTTAGTCAGTGGCCTTAAAGCAGGGATGCTGGCTTCTGAGAACCTGGAGGAGGGCTGAGGGATAAACTGCTGGACCAGAAGAAGGAATCATAAGAGGGAGCTTGCATTAGAAAAAGATAAGCTGGGATTCTTGCCTTGGGTAGAAGTGGCTAGACTTCTCCCTCGGTTTCCTCCTAGCCCACCCCCTCTCTGCGTCCTCCCACGCCCCCCAACTCCTTTAGCAGTCTCTGTCTATGGGGGTGGTTGCTAAACCTGGGTTTAAAGGCTTTTCTTCCATTATTCTTACAAAATCTCCCTGGAGCAGGCTAATATTATCACCATTTTACAGATGAAGGAACATATGTCACTAGCCCACAATTATAAAGAAAATGGCACAGCAGAGATTAGAAATTGTTCTGTTCTTAGTTACCTAAAAAAGGCTTATGGTACTCATATGATTAATACCAGAATAAGTGGTATGAGGGTTCCTAAATATCTAGAAAATTTCAGAAAGAAAATTCTCTTCCCACTCCAAAGAATTTTCTCTTTTAGTCTAAACGTTTCGATAGGAAATGTCCCAATGCTCACAGAAAATGAGAAAGAAAAGAAATTGTCCTCCCTATCCCCGCCAAATGTTTTTAAAACAGATTCTTATAACTCAACCCAGAGAATGGAGAACTGGATATGATCCTGAGATCCATATTTTGGAGGGTTTTATGTATTTATCTGAAACAGGTATCTGGAATTAGGTTCGTGCAGCAAGAAACAGAAGGAGTTATGACCATGAGAGACATTAAGAAACCTTGTAGTGTTTACGTATAGCCAGTAGCACATAATGGCCTCTATCAAAAGTCACTGAAGCCAAAATCAATGACTGCTGGGCAATGCACTGGAAACATGTCCTTCAGGATACACATTTTCAGCTTTCTTAGGGTATTTCATCCTCTCTGTTTCTTTTGCCCATGCCACTTTAAAATCTAGGGCAAAAAAATGTAGACATTAACTTCATAATATTAGATCTTAGAGAGGAAGGGCTGCTACTAAACAGTGAAGAATGTGGTACGCTGAGTCAGTTATTGAATTGTTTCCTATTTTAACTTCATTTGGCGCTGAAATGAGCTTCATAAAATCTCAGATCATATGGCCTTGGTGGCCCCTCTGCAAACTGGGGCCCATCTGTCTGGTCTGTGTAGGATGTCTTGAAGTATAACTGTTGAGGTGAAGATACTATACACAGTAGGAGCTGTATATTGGATACCTTGTTCTGAACTGGAACTACGACCCAAGCCTTTCAGACCATTTCAGAATTCTCCTTTTTTGTAGTTACATAGTAGACCTAAATAATAATGTAGAATAACACTGTAGAATAGGTAATGATGTGGAAATGTTCTGAGAGTGTTGGTTTCATAATTGGTCATTACTTCAGTGTTCTGGTTGGTGTGATTGCCCCCAGATTACTCAAAAATAGTATCTCATGTTCTCTGCAAAAGTACCACTTATCCACCAAGGGCTTAATAAATTGAAAGTTTTACTGCTTGAAAATGATCAGGTGTTAAGAGAAGCACAGAACATGCCATCATTTCCCGAAGGTTAATAAGCTTTCTCTGTTTCTGTTTTTTCTCCATAGTACTACAGTCTCACGTGAGCCTGCTTCTCCAGATGAAGCAGAGATTGAAATGTCACACCAGCATGATCAATTAGATGATGCAGAACAGAGAGGCATTTGCTACCTGACCTTAATCATAGGGCGAGGATGACTGAATGGAGACTGAATAGAAGACACAAAGGTAGAAGAGATTGGCAGAGTTTAAAGACACAATGCTGTATAAATGTTGACTCGCCAAAAATAATCCTCAAGTTGAATGCTTAACGTGGTGTATGCTGGTTCACTTATTTGTTCAGTTCTGGGAAACTAACAAATAAATGTTTATAACAAAAAGAAATATGATAGAAGAGGAAGTTGTTAAGTTTTTAAAAAATTTTAGATTTCATCTTGCTTAACTTGTTTAACAAAAGCAATGATGAGAAAGATAGCTGCAAACTGTATGCCGGCTATGAAGACCGCAGATGACAAGTAGGGATCATGATAGCTGTCTTCCCGTATTTGAACTCTTGTCATTGAAAGAAGGATCGTACATGTTTTGGTGAATGGCAGACAGGGGGGTTGACGTAGTGTAAAAAAAGGCTTCCCAATAACTGAAACTTGACAAACATCATCGAGGCAGCCCTGCTTAGCTCCACGTTACTAGATGGACAGGTAAATACTGTTGTAGAGGATTCCTGCCCTAAGTGAGAGGGCCTCAGTCACCCCATAACAGACTCTCTCTGGAGCTTTAAATCATACCCGAGAGGTTTGAAATAGTTTTGCAAACTGTTCAGGTGCAGACCTGAATGAAGTTGGAGCTTCTTAGACTTTTATATAATTAGTGCTTCTTAGGAGCATTTATGCACACATAGGCCTTGGAATGATTCTGGTATATTTAGATTATGGGCAGCTGGTGAGTGTTAGGGATTTATCGGTTAGTCATCCCTAGTAACAAAGCTATGAAATGTTTCTCCCTGATTGTCAGTTGATATGTTATGTTGACACTTTCAGTTTTATATTTGTTTTACTTTTCTATTCAAATATAACAATGTAGAGTGGGACGGTTGGGAATTTGCTCCCCAAAATAAGCCACTATCTTTTGAGAGTCCATTGATCGTTCCTATTTGTAGAATTCAATTTTGAGACATCAATTTTTAATAGCTTTGGAAAACTAACAGAAGGCCCAAAGTAAACATGGGAACAATGAAAAGACTAGAAAAGTGAAATGAGAATATGTATCCTGGAGAGGTAAGGTTGGGGTAATGTTTACGCTTGTTTTCCTTGCTTCTTTTCTTAGAGCAGCCCCTCAAATACATGCACGTATATGTTGATCAGTTGACATATAAATAAATCATCTTCTAGTTATGAAAGACAATGTAGAAAATATTTTCTAGGGAGACACCTGGGCCTGAGCTTCAGTGTGGTTACATGGTAGCTACTCTAGAGTTAACATATTCATAAGATTAAATTGAGTCGAATGTTAGTTTCAATATAAGCATCATGCCGATAGTGAAGATCATTAAACTTTAAAATGTGTTTCCAAGGAACACTGTGCCATCTTCATTCAAGAACATCTTTTAAATTGGATAGATAATTATCTGTTTAGAATAAAAACAGAGGAATGATTCTGAGTTCTTTATAAGGACACACACGGTACTTGATTTTGCTTGTGTGCTTCGCTTCACTAGATGCAAAGCAGCAAATCTGTGACTCAGGGGTGAAGTAACAAACATATAAAAGATGGCTAGGTAGAAAGAATTTTCTCCTTTGAAACCTCAATTTTCCCTCTAATCACAAATTATATGATTGTCTTAATTCTGTGCTATAAAGTTTCCTGATGAAAATATTATCACATCCATTCCCGAGAGTGCTCAACCCGTGCTGCAAACCTGTTACAGTTCCTGCGAGAAGAGGATTCCAGGGAAGAGGAGGTAGAATAAAAATTCAGCTTTTCTTATATAAAAGCAACCACGTGGAGGATATACTGTTGCAGGACGAATAGTACCACTAGGAATTAGTAGTTTCAAGTTGGAATATGATTGTAAATATACTATTAGAGAAATTTTCTGTTCTTCTGGTTGGCTGAGTTCTATAGTAGAACACCTAGTCTCTGTTGCCTTCCCTTCTCCTATCACCTTGCCACAGGCAGGGAAGGTTCATTTCTTCCCCATTCTCAGCTAGGAACTTTAGGTGGTATTGACCCCACTCGCACTTGCAGATGTGGGTTCTGATTGTTTTTTTCTACTTGATGTATCCAGCCTCCTTGCCCTTGTGGGAAGAGCGTGTAATGCAATCTGGTCAGTGAGAGTGTGTGTTCTGGAAGTTTTCTTTTCCTCTGGATGGTGCAGAATGAAGTTGTGAAGGCTAAACCTGCTGTAGGCATTTTGCCTCTGGGAAGGGAGAACTCAGATCCTGTGAAGATGAAGAGGTCAAACTCTCTGTTCTTTTGTTTCCTCTTCTTTAAAATGAGGATGATTTAGTGCCTTCTTCTAGGTTTGTTGTGAAATTGATTAGCTTATGTAAAATGGTGAGCATAGTAGGTTCTCGATAAGCAACAAAAGCTTCTCCTCTCGCCAAGCCAAATGTGTTGATTCTTTGAAACTTAGATGTCTAGTAATTATATTTAATTTTCAGAATTATTTTTTCCCTATTGGCTTTATACACAAGTGGTATATGTAAAATTCTTCACTGATATTTAGACTTTCCTCAAAATTTGTTTTGCCATAATTTATAGTATTTTTAATTTATAGTATTGTATTTTGCCAGTAATTTATAGAATTGGTATTTAAAAAAACATCCATAGGAATCTGATCTCTGAAGAACTATTTCTGGACATCTAGGAACGGCCAAATACCCTGACTCTTCCTCTTGGACCCTTAGCTGTGTCTTGCAGTAGTTTCGCATATACTGGAGAATAGAAAGGAGCATTGTGCTACTGGCTTCTAAGGTGGAGTCCGCAGAATAGATGTATTTTCAGATGGTAATGAATACAGGGACATCAAAGAGTTTGAGCAAACCTCTGTGTCTCAGAGGCCAAAACCTATGACCAGACGCCTCTGTGCTACTCTTGCTATCCCAGTGACATTTCTTCTTTTGTAGCCATCCTTACTTGCTTGTTATGTTAACAACAATAAGATCAGCAGAGACAGAACAGTTAGCATCAATTCTAGAAGATATAAGTAATGGATTTGCCTTTGAAGAGCAGCCCTTCAGCATTAGTAAGAAATTTGTCAAGTTTCTAATTCAAATTTACAGAACAAAGACATTTGATATTTATGTACTTGTGGTGTTTTGCAAGAGATATGCGACGTGATCAAAATATATGGTGAATGTTTAAATCCAAAACATTTATTATACATTAGTAAAAGCCACCTTGTCATTCATCCCCCCTCAAAATGTTCCTCTTTGCTTCTAACACACTGATCCCATCGTACTTGCCCCTTTCTGAAACAGTTCTGGAATCCTCTTTCTTGAATGTCTTTAGTTGCATCATCTTGGCTGCCTTCATGTCCTGAATCAGTCCAAAACATTTACCTTTCGTGGCCATTTTGACTTTGGAAAAGAACCAGAAGTCGCATGGTGGCCGGGTGAGTGAGGACCTACTATAATGTTCTTCCGAGCCTGCCTTTCTACTGGCTGAAACTTGGAAGCAGTATTCACGGTATTATTGATCACAACCTGTGTAGATACTGATGAAAGAGGTCTTCTCGAACTGCTGCAGAAAGTGCCAAGAATGCTGGATGCACTGTGTTTGAAGTGAGGAGGAGTATTTTGAGGGGGCATTAATGGCAATGTGTTTTTTAGTGTAATAAATTTAAAAATATTTTAAATATTCACCATATATGTTGATTACACCCTGTGGATAGGAACAATATGAAGGTACACACATTTAGAACAAAAAGGGTCTAAAACGTCAGTTACCTGTTCATGGAAGAGTGGGTTAAGAGAGGTTGAGAAATGAAGAGGAATTTTCATTTTTATATCTGTGGTTCACATCTATATTGTTTGAATTTTATTTTGCAGTGAATTAATCTGTTACTTGTATAATTGTATGAAATTAAATCTAAAATACTCATCAATTATTTCATGTAAGTAAGAATTATACCTTCTAAGGTTGAATTATTGTAATTATTCCACCTGTTCCTAAAGAACATCTTGTTCAGGTAAATTCATACTTAATTTAAGTTAAATTTTGGATATAGAGCTAACTCCTGTATATTTGGGGCTATAATGTTTCTGGAAGGCCACTTTGTCTTTCTCTTTTTGAGCACACCCCCCGTTTTCAATAGTGTAGATACTTGGGTTGTATTCACATCTTGAATGAATATAAGATTTGTTCTGATATAAAACAGCATGTTAGATCTCCTGGATATTTATGACTCTTGGCTTTCTTCCTTTCCTGCTGGATGAGAATTATTTGCCTTGTAAATGGAACTTTGAAGTAACTTCACACTCCCGGCAGTTAGAATTTCTGCTGCAATTCAATCTAGAAGCTCATGCAAAGTAGAAATTTCAAAGTGGATGGGCCTTTGGGGTCCATCACTCGATGTTTCCATTCACATATGGATTCTTGAGGCCCAAGGAGCTCTGGGCAATTTCCAAGGTCCCTGCATTACTATTTGGGGTAAATTGGAGACTAGGAGTCTGTCCTGGCTCATTCTACTTCCTGCACAACATGTGCTGGAGTCATCCAGAAGTCAAGTTTCTTGCTAAATTTGCACTCTGGAAGCTGGAAATGAAGTTGAACAATGTGGGATTTGGGGAATCTGGGAGATAGGAAATGAAGTTAGTGGATAGAATGTGGTCCAAATAGACAAGAAAATACGGGTATAAAAAGGAATATCCAACATATGTATAGTAATTGCAAAAGATGACTTTTTGCTTATAAAAAATACTCAATTTAGAAAATTCCTGAAAGTATTAAGAAGAAAATAAAAATTACTCCTGATTGCATTGTTAAGAAATGAATAAGATTTAATATTCTGGAGTTCTGTTCTTTTAATCATGAGCACACAGTCATCTATATAATCAAATTAGATTGTGTTGCATACATATATAATTTTTTGTCCTTTTTCACTTAATGTTATATAATAAATGTTTCCTTATGTCATTGACTATTACATAAAAACATGATTTTTAAAAGATCAAATCATAGTCTTAGATTGTTCTTTTTGGTTTTTCAGTTTTTTTAAGTGGTGACTAATCGGATGTGGACGGTGTGTAATAAATTATGATATAGAATTAAAAAGGCACCAAGGTTTGTTTCTACAACCTGCGATGTCACCATGAGAGGACAATGATAATAGCAGTTGAAAGCTGTCATTCTTCTGGAAGCAGCAATATAGGAGGGTTTAGAGGCAGCGGACAGAAAGTCAATCCAAAGCCACATTTTAAGACAGCATGATGGTTTCTTATGTTGCTGTCTTTCATTAATGTACATCTACAGTGCAAAACACTGTTTAAGCCACGAACTGGTCAGTGTTGGCAGCTACTGGGTGAAGCTCTCATCTAGGCAGAAGGTGCGCAAAGGCATAATGCACCCTTCAGAATTAAGGCATTGATTATCCAACCCACCTTGTCCCTGTTTGACAAGAGAGTTTAGGGCCATGTCACTCTATGTCATACTTCCACTAGAAGCAAGGCAATTAAGGGAGGAAGAAGTTGTTTGTAAAACAGTTCACTCTGTTCCTCATTAATCCATTTTACTAAAAGAGGTGTTGAAGAAGAAAGTGAAGTATTTGAAGTAATTGGCTTGTATAGTTCATGTATTTCATACTGCAGTGATTGGAAACTTGCAGATTTGGAAGCATGACCATCACCTTGGAGATGAAAGTCGAGCCCATGATCAAAGCCTATTTATCATCCGAGGCTGCTTCTGAAGTCGTAACAGATGGCAGGGCTAAGACATAGGCTGAAACCTAGCCCCCCTTATTGCTCTGGATGCAGTAGGGTCTTTCCTTCCCTCTTTCCCCATTTCCACAGATTTCTAAAGAAGGTGATTATATCTCTGTTCTAATGAATTAGGCAGACTGAGGGATAAAGCATAGTAGTTTAAGTGAAAAGAGAGCTTATGTAATGATTCCAGGAACAGTTCCTATGTCTGGTAAATACTAGCTACTTACAGCAATAAAGATGCGGGAGGACTTCGCTTCCTCTGTGTTTTCGTTGTGGGTTGAGTTGCTGATGAGTCTGTTGCTAGCAGAGTATGGTTTCCTCCTGTGCAGAAACATCAAATTTGCAGCTCATGGTGAGGGATGAGCTTGGAATGTTTCTTCCTTTCTCCAGTCATTTTCTGCCTGGCTGCATGAAATGCTAATGAACATCTTACACATGACAGAGCAATGAAATATAACCTTATTTTACTATTTTTAGCAGATCCTGAAGTTACAATGTCTGGATTTTAATGTAACAGTGACAATATCCTGCTAGCGCACTCTTCTGTCCCCTCCTCCAAATTTGTATTCTGAGTGCTCTTCTCTACCAAGCTGATGTGTCATGTCACTAATTTGAGATAAACTCCATGTTGCTATGACATCCCTGCATCCCGTTTTATTCCACCATGCCTTTGTGTCCAGGACTGTGGCAAAAGCCTTGCTTCAAGCAAAGTATGTCTTGAACTTTAATTTTTGACCAATGCAGACGCTCATTATCAGTTGTAAATTCGCAGTATAACAACCAGATTTAATTTATTTATTATTTTAACTAGTTGGAGGTGGGATAGGGCACGAGTAGGGAGCTGAATATGCTTATGGGCTGCAGGTTAAATGCTTAAATGATTTTATGTTATACCATCAAATGAACGGACTTATAGGAGGGACTGAAGTGAAAATAGAAACTCTAGTGGTCAAATTTTAATTGAGGAACTTGGCTGATTGATGGCACTAGGAGGAGAACTTAATTTGGGGCATGGTGTCCTTTGTGGAAGTGATTGGTGGTACTCTAATACTCTGGCCACATCTGCAGGAGGGCCACCCACAGGTTCCATGAGTGGTAGAGGAGTGCAAGAGGCATGAGGACGGAACTTTGCTAACCACAGGGACAGACCAAGATGCTGCCTTGAGGGAAGTCTTCTGTCAGCCTTGACTGATAAGGAGCCCATGCATGCAGGTTTGGGTTCACCCCACTTCCTGTTTGCAATCCAAAGCTGCCTGTGCAGTTGAACAGTTTATTCTGAGAGCAGAAGACTGAGACAGACAAGATTTGTAAGGGATGGATTTTGTAAGTGCAATAAAACTTAGAACAATGCAGGGCAGAGAGAAAGATGGGCCTAGGGATTCACTCTTGAGTATAAATCAAGCTTGTTCAGAGGTCCCTGATTCTAAAGTTTAATTTGGACTCTATTTCTCCTTATTTCTGTTCCATCTTTACTTTCTGCTTGCCTCACTCAGCTGTGCAGTGACCTCAGAAACTCTAGAGTTGGATATAAAAGCTATTTCCTGAAAGTCCATGATTATGATATACGTTAACTAAAAGGCCCTTTGATCACTAATATGCCCAGGAGAAGATTGGTTTCCTGGTTTAGTTTCTGTTATTTGAAAGAAATCAGAACATGACACAATTGCATATATGATTTGTGAATATCCTTGGTCAGGTCTAGGCTGCATCTCAGAAGAGCCTTCAGTGATGAACTCAGAATGAGGACACACACGAAGATGAGTTAGTTATGGACACACTCAAAAAACTAAAAAATGAACCTCCATTTGATCCAGCAATCTCGACGAAAAGAAAAAAAGTAATATAATGAAGAGGTATCTGTGCTCCCATGTTTACTATAGGACTATTCACAATTGCCAAGATATGGAATCAACCAAGATGTCCATCAGTGGATATGTGGATAAAGAAAATGTGGTATATATACAACATGGAATATTATTCAGTCTTAAAAGATGAAATCCTGTCACTTGCAGCAAAATGGGTGAGTCTGGAGACATTATGTTGAGTGAAGTAAGTCAGGCATCGAAAGACAAAGAACACATGTTTCCTATTTGAAAGCTAAACAAATTGATTCCTAGGGGTAGAGAGTAGGATGATTATCAGAGGCCAGGAGACGGAGAGGATGGTTAATGGGTAAAGGGGTATAGCTGAATTCAAGGCATAACTTCTAATATTCTATAGTGCAATAGGTTAACTATGGTTGACAATTAGTTCTATTCTTCAAAGTATCTAGTAGAGAGGATTTTGAATGTCTCAACAGAAAGAAATGATAAGCATTTGAGGGGATGGATATTCCAGGTACTCAGATCCCATCATTACCCATTGTATACGCATGTATTGAAAAATTACACCATACTGCATAAATATGTAATTATCATATGTCAATTACAAATTTAAAAAAGAAAGATGAGTTAGGAAAGTCCTTCATTTTCTAAGAGAGCTTTAATATTTGAAAATTAATGTTATCATTTGTGGTTGAAATTACAGAGGTGAGAACTTTTTATTAAAGATTAAGAAAAAGTAAAGAATATAAAATGAATTGATATACACTAATCCAATGCAGGAATATCAGGTAAACAGTGAAACTTAACACTTGTGAATCTAAAGAAGTTACAAATGCCTAGAAGGTGTATTTCCATTTTTGCTTTTAATATTCTAAATATATTTAACTACTTAAAGATGTTTTCTTTTGGGGTTGGGGATTTAGCTCAGTTGTAGAGCACTTGCCCGGCATGCTCAAGGCCCTGAGTTCAATCCCCAGCACCTCCCCACAAAAAAAGATGTATTCTTCTGTCAGTAATTTGGAAAACACATAAAAGAAAATAAAAATAAGTTATAATCTAATTTTATAGATATTAATAGTTTGATGTGTTTATTTTTCCTGAACTACTTTAAAATCATCTTATATCTTTTTGACTGTTTGTAATTTTGCATTCTGCTCTTATATTTCTATTTGACTTCAAAATTTCTCTGAGTCTCCTTGAAGTCTTTATTTGAAATGTAATTTTATGATACCATGAACATGAGGACATTTATTATTTTACATACAAGAAAGATAAACAATATTTTCAATTAAACTGTGACACAAGGCCTTCATGATAGCCTTGCACGACACATTTGTTGGTCACATCTGCTCTCGATGCCTTGATATTTCTTCCACTTAGTGCAAGGACTTGGCAATTCTTTTGTGCTTAGTTGCATTGGTTGGTATGTAGGAGATGCTTCTTTTGCATATTCCTCAGAAAAGAAAATGCAACAGCGTCATCTACTTAGGTTCATAAAACACATGGTTTGTTGTTTTGGAGGAAAATGTGGCTTATTTGAGCTATTTTCCATTTTGTTCCTGCTTCTCTTAGATGAGGACAGGTACAGGGAAACTGTTTTCATCCTGTGTATTTCTGTCCTTATGCTCTCTTCACCTCGAGGAAGTGCACTTTGGTGGCTTTTTCTCAGATCTGCAGTCTTAGTGACCTATCCATATCCTCTATGCTTCTGCAGCTTTTTCATTTTCATTTCATTTAGACTTAGCTATGTGCTACTATTGCTCAAAATGAAATTTGTTTTTCTATTTCTTATTTTCCTTGGTACTTTTTTGTTGATTCCCAGGAAATGGGGGTGGAGTCTGACTTTATACCACTTTTTTCAAACATGAAATTGCTTTAAAATTTTTTCATGAGGCTCATGTATCAGATCCTTTACATCCCCTGGGATGAACTAGACTGGATCATGTAGCCAGCCGTCATAGTCCTCCTTTCTCCTAAGTCCACACCCACGCATTCATTCATTCTGCAGAAATGACTGAACAACCACTGCATGGCAGGCACAGCAGTAAGCACTGAAAAATGGTAAATGAACCAGACACTAGCTCTGTCTGCACAGAGCATATAAGAGCTTATGAAAATTCAACAGCAGAAGCAGGTCTTTTCTGTTTAAGATAGGAGAAACTTGTGCCTATTTAATGTTAATAGGGACATTTGCAGAAGCTACAGAAAACTGGATGGGTTGGGATGTGGAGCACAGAGAGAGAATAAATGTTGGGCAAAGAAATCACAGGCATTATAGTAAAAGCGCAGGCTCTAGAGACTGGTTCCCTTGGTTCAAATCCTAGTTTTGCTTCCTTCCAGATGTGCACTTTGGTCAAATTATTGAACTTTTCTATATCTCAGTTTCCTCATATGCAAACTGTGAAAAACAAGAATTCCTATTTTGTGCTGTTGTTTTACTCACATACTAAGACATTGTATATAATTTATAATTATAGATAAACAACAATGAAATGCCACATAATAGCATGGTTAAGAACATATATTTTAGCAGGGCATGGTGGTACCTATCTATTATTCCAACACTCTGGGAAGTTGAGGCAGGAGGACTGAAAGTTCGAGCGAAGCCTGGGCCACTTAGTGATTTATGAGGCCTTGTCTCAAAATAAAAAGGCCTAGAGGTGCAGTTCAGCGCAAAGACCTTAGATTCCGTTCTCAGTACTGGAAAAAAAGGCATTTATTTTTGAGATGGTGGAAGTAACATACTAAAACTTTTGGTGTCTCAGTTAATTCACTATAAAGTAGGGGTAATAACATATTTTGTAAGGTTGTTATGAGAATTAAATGAGTTGTTATATGTAAAATGCTTGTAATAGTGTCTCAGAGGCAAAACAAGCCATTTGAGTATAGTAAATATTAATATAAATATTTGTTAAATGAGGTATTTGTCATTGTATGTGAAACACAGAAAGTACTAAATATATTAGCACTTATAATACAAGAAGGGAAAGTAGAATAGTTGGTTTTGTGGAAGGAACCTGAATTATGCCCTCTGACAGCTTTTATAGTCAGGCAACTTTTGAAAATGAATGAGCAGATGAGAAGCTGAAGGAAAAAGGAGAAGATTTGAAATATTACTTTTCATTGAGAAAAAAGAGGCCATTGAACAGTGTTGTCCAGTTGAGGTTATATATTATGGTGGTTTGTAGAAGGAGTCTAGGCAGCTATCTGCTTTTACACATCAATACTTGGTGGCCAATTTCTAGGCATAGAAAAGGCAGATTGATGTAGGCCGGGGGTTTCTTCAGGCAGGCATGACAGAGAAACGTCAGGGCAAAGACTTTAGAACATTGTCAAGAGGTGGTTAAAGCAATGGACCACGGAGTCTGCACTGAGTAGGGAAGGAAATAAAGAGAGTAGGAAATAGAGAGTAAAGGGATAGAGTTAGTGACAAGGTAGAAAAGCAATTGTAGAGGCTGTAATTGAATGAGAGAGAGAGAAAAAGAAAATCCCTCCAAAACACATGTTAAGGGAGATAAAACATTTCTTCATAAAGAAGACTAGATGTGGCCCACCCACTCCAGACTTCTCCAGGCTGAGGCACTTCTAAGTGGAGTAGCCTCAGGATCATCTCATCATTTGCATCATCAGGGGCAGAGTGGGAAGAGAAGCCACCAAAGAGAACTGCTTCTCCGGGTTCAGAGCTCTAGCCATTTGCCACTTCTAAGTGAAAGTCCTACTCTTCAGCATGGTTGACCACTGACTGACTCTCAGTGGCCATGTGCGTGTGTGTGTGTGTGTGTGTGTGTGTGTGTGTGTGTAAGGATTTGAAGAAAGTTAAGAGAGCAGCCCCTAAAAGTAATCTACATTCTTTCAGAACAAACAAGAATCCTAGAGAAAATGGTACCCTCACAGTGCTATTGATTCAGGCAAACTTCTTACACAGAAAATCGCCATGAGACTCTTTCTAGTTTCCATCATGAAGATGGAATGTTTTTATTAAATCTGGGTCAGTATCATGTACTGCTCTATCCTTTGATTGACCTACATATCAGAGTAATTTAAAATAATTCACTTCCTTTAGAAGTGGAATATTAGTTAGCTACTTGATGAGTAAGGAGCATTCAGAAGGGAAATACTCCATCTTTTTTTTTTTTTCCGGTGTTGGGGATCGAACTCAGGGCCTTGTATTTGCAAGGCGAGCTCTCTAACCACTGAGTTGAAAGGGAAGAAAATGTCCAAATGGGAAAGGGAACAAGAGAGGGGGAAAGGAAAGAGGGACTAGAGAAATAAGAAATGGAAGGAAAAAATGGAAACAAAGCTTTTGTAAATAAGGAGGAAGAGGGGATGAAGGGAGGGGAGGGGAATGGGAAAAAAAGAAGCAACAAGATATATCATGTACAGGTACAAATCACCTATGATGAATGTTATCACTATGTACATCTAAAATGTGCCATTAAAATAAAATAAATAATAATAATAAAGAAGTGGAATATTTCCATTTCCACTATGTTGATATACCAGATCCATATAGATTTGGGCCTTTGCCTCGCAGTTTTATGTGGGAGGGACACAAATGAACTTCCATAAGGAATACTGATAGATGTTGAGAGTTCAGAAGAAAATAAGACACAAATATATCTCAGCTGTAGATGAAGATCACAGTGACAATTTGATTCAATTCAGTTCGAGAAATATTTATTGCAAATGTTAACTCAGCACATGTCAGGTAGTATAAAGTAGTTACTAGTGTGAATGGATTTCCCGGCCTTGTGGAGGTTACAACCAAGGGACGGGAGGGTTCATTCCAACTTCGCTGCAATGTGTCTATTTTATGTCATAAAATGTAGGATTATAGAAGTTTTCTCAGAATTTACTCATTGCTTCATTTGTTCAATCTTTGAGTTCTATGGTGTACCCATCACTATTGGTTGGAAACTTTTGTTTTTTGGTAAGTAAAGGTCTAGTTCTAGATTTCCTTCTCTTTTTTTCAGTTTTTATCTTTTTATCTTTTCTTTTTTTTATTTTAAACCAAGAACATGTATTGGTACATTTTACATACAATGGTCACATTCATCACATTTATTTTGTGCCTATACATGATGCATCTTGGTTCTCCCCCCTCTTCCCCGCCCCTCCCCTCTGTTCCTTCCCTCCCTATTTACAGCAGGTTTATTCATCATTTTCCATGTTTTCCCTTTCCCTTTTCTTTCCTTTGTTGCCTTTCTGCTTTTCCCCTTCTTTCTTTCTAGTACTCCTCTCCTTTGTATATTATCTCCCTTTTATATAATATCTATTACACCTCTTTGTCCTTATTTACAGTTATGGTTTCTCATATCAGAGAAACAATTCAATGTGTACTCATGAGTGTCTGATTTATTTCACTTAAAAGTATGTTCTCAAGGAACATCCATTTATATATGAATGACTCTAGTTTATCCTTTTTATGGCAGTGTAGTACTCCATTGTGTAGAAAAACCACATTTTCTTTAGCCATTCATTGGTTGTTGGGCATTTAGGTTGTTTCCAAGACTTAGCTATTACAAATTGTGTTGCTATGAACATGGTGGTGCATATGTCCTTGTGGTATGACGATTTTAATTCTTCTGGGAAGATCCC
>PVJO010004615.1:0-107695 GCA_004026905.1 Hystrix cristata
AAATAAATAAATAAATAAATAAAATGTCATATAAGTTGTGTTTCTAGTTTATGATTTAAGAAAATAGATATGCCACATCAGGATTCCAGGACATAAGAAAACTTTCTTTGGCAGGACCGAAGAAAAAAGACTACACTTGGGGGTATCACAATCCCAAGAAGTTGAACTTCATAAATAAGTAAACATCATGATTTTATCCTTTATATGCCACTTTTTCAAAGTGGGATGCTTCAAAAGTTCCAGTCACTTTTTCAAAGTGGTATATAAACAACTAAATGATTTAAGGTATAACTCTAAAGATGTTAAGAGAAACAATGGAGACAGTAAAACCATAAAAATGTGGAAATATTGTCGAAGGATAGGAAGGTGCAAGACGAACAGCTAATGAGTATTCGGATGCTCCAGTCTCGAGGATTTTGCACATGCTGCCTTTCTCCCGGCTCTCTGTGCTCAGTAGCTGCAGGCACCCTTTTGCAACTCCGTTTGGGTGTTTGCTAACCTGTCACCTTCTCGGAAGCTCAAGGATGACTCTCTAATAGGAAAGCACACAGCTCCCCTAGCGTGCTTACCTTTATGTGTCAGCTCGGCTGGGCCACGGTGCTCAGCTGTGTGGTCAAACACCCAGGAGTTGTTGCTGAGAAGGTGTCCTGTGCGTGTGATACCCGGATGAGTTTAAAGGTCATCCTCAGTAATGAGGTGAGCCTCATCTAATCAGTCCAGGATTTAAAAGAAAAACTGAGGTTTCGAAAAAACAAACAAACAAAAAAGGAATTTTCTCCCTTGAGACTGCAGCATAGAAATGCTTCTGGGGTTTTCACCCTACGTGGTCTACCCTACAGATGCTGGACTTGCCAGTTCCCACAGCCGTAATCACCTGAATCAATTTCTATATGTGGAGTCCACCAAACAATGTATACATCAGGAAAAGAAAAACTTCCATAAATAGTTTAATACTAAATTTATGAAGACATCACGAGACTAATACATGTTACTTTTGGCCTCTACAATTACAAGAGGTGCCCAAAGTGGTGGCCATTAGCTGCCAGATATTTATTAGCACAGGGAACTACTGAAGTGTGTATACATGTTTGGTGGACTCTCTCTCTCTCAATACAGATATAGACATATAGATAAACAGATATATATGTGTGTGTGGGTACAGTACGTATGTATATGTATACATAGGTGTATATGTATGTATATGGTTTAGACAAAGCAAATACATCTGTAGACAAAATTAACAATTTTATTTTAGTTGCTGGCCTGCTGGCTTGTCCCACAAATTTTGAAATCAAGACTGCAACATCAACTCCTGGAAAAGTTTCCAGCCTGCTCCACAGATGTCAGATTTGCCAACATCCATTATTCTATAGTATTTGTGCCAGTTCCCTAATATAAACTGTGTGTGTGTGTGCGCACGCGCGCATGCACGCGCGTGTATGTGTGTGTATCTGCTCTCCTCTTCCCTTCCCCTACTTCACTATTCATGTCGACACCATTTCTGGTACATAAACATCTGGTTTCTTTCAGGAATACCCACAGCAGTGACTGAAATGTAGCAGACATCAACACACATGTGTTTGCAGGATTCACAGAGCGGGCACTGACTTACACGAAACACTGTTTTAAGTGCTTTGTGTGAATGAACTCCTTCCCCCCAGCTAGCCTTGTAGTTGATGCTGCTTCATTCCATTCTGCATGTGGCGAAACTCGTGCATAACCAGGTGAAGGGGCTCCCAAAAGTCACACAACTGGTGCAAGTGAGGCTGATCATTGAGACCACGAAGGCTCTAGAATCTAAGTTCCCAACTCAATATCCTAAAGCTCCTTGTCAGGCTGCAGCTTCACCTCATCATTTGCAGAGAGATCTTCTTTTCCAAGGTAGACAAATTAGACATTTAATAATATGGCTAAAAATCCTCTGTAAGTCTGTGATCTTATGATGCTATGTGATTTGCAGGCACGCTTTAGAAACACGGGACTTTTAATTTTAAAAAGGAAAAGACAGATTTACAAGGAAAAAATGAATACCTGATGTTCCATAGACTTCAGTAAAAAGTGATTTCAAAAAAATCGAGTATAGCAAATTGGTCCATTGCAAAGTCTCTAAGAGGAAACGCAGCTGAAAGACCGTGGGAGACATTCAGAAATGAAACTAGATTTCTATCATCATATATTTTCCTAGTGAGGAAGAAAACAAAAATGAATGAAATAAACCAAAAAGGGGGTAGAGGCACAGGTGATCCTCCAATGAGCCCGAGTAAGTAGCCTGGTGAAATGCTGGCCACTTTGACAACAGTTTCCCTCAGGCTAGACCTTCTACTGGGTCCTAGAGCCCAGCCCCTGGCTAAGTCTCCAAGCCAATGGAAAAACTCTAAAAGAGTTTCTGGGACTCTGTCCCCACCTAGAGGCCGACAGTAAATAAAGTGTAAAATGCTAAGCCACAGCACCCAGAGTATGAAATTCAGTAAACGTTGCTATAATCCTCACCAAAAAAAAAAAAAAAAAACAGCTTTTAAGTGTTTTGTAAGCACTTACCGAAGGAAAGGATGCTGCTTAGGGTGATAGCAGGGCTAATAAGGGTGTCAGCCATATAGCTTTCCCTTGGCATACTGGCTCTTGGTTTCAGCAGTATTTTTGACAGAAAGTGCAGGAATAATTTTGTGGGCATTATAAGGAACTGTGTGCTTCACTGTACGGTCAGTTAGTCTGAGAGCTGACTCAGCAATGGTAGACAAACTTTGCATTTTATATATGGTGACAGCTGGCACCATATCTCACTGGGACTAAAGTGGCAAGCCGTCCTCTTGGTGAGGCTGGCTCTGGACCGCAAAACAGCTCCTTTTGTCTATCACCAGCAGTTTCCCACTCAGAGCGCTTTTTCCTGGGCTCATGTCTACGTTTCATTTTGCTACCGAGGGAAAGAGGACAGTCAGCTGCTGTAAGCAAAGCAAGTGGCAGGTCTGAACCTCTCCTAACAGGCAGCTGCAGAGCTGTGGGACAGAGCTGGTCTCTTGGCTGGTAAGAAGGTGTATTTGACCTCCCGACCTAGACCCAGGCTGCTGTGAGGGCAAAGAGATACAACACCATTCTTCACCTGTCACAGGGGACGTGGCCAGCACACCTATAGGAAAAGACAGGCTAACAGGAAAAAAGCATAGCGGATGTATTTAATTAAAATGTTACATGATAGTGGCACCTTTGGAAACAAAGACCCAGCGACCTGGGGAAAGTCACCCATTCATAAGTTTGGATTCCATTAAGAATGAACTGTCATGTGAGACCTCCTGGTACCATACTGAGAGAAGCCCAGAAGGCCTTTTTTTTTTTCCTTTTGTCTTCTCTGTAACATTCCTTCCTCCTGGGTATAGGGCAGGACAACTTCTAGAATGAGAATTTTATGATCTACTTACTATCAGACAAAGTCAGTCAGAGAATTTCTTTACGGCCAGCTCTTGCATAGACAGATGAGGGAGGATTAGAGTAATAACTCTCGGTTTTATACTTGGCTTTCAGGGAGAAAGGTTTCAGTTGCCACGCCCCACTTTGGGGAAAAGGGAATTCTGTGGCCTGCTCTGGGGCATCGAAGGGCAAGACAAGGTTCAAAAGAGACTTTGAACCCGATGTGGTGGTGCAGGCTTGTAATCCCAGCACTTATAAGGCTAAGGCAGGAAGGTTACTAGTTCACAACCACCCTGGGCTATGTAGTGAGATCCTGCCTTTAAAAAAAAAAAAAAAAGAAAGAAAAGAACAAAAAGAGAGACAGCAATAGAGAAACTTTATTTTTAAAGAGCTCCCAATTCAGTTCAAGTTAGTCAGAATGTCTAAGTACTGTCCTTTGGGGTATCGTTTGTTGAGCCCCCAATACTCCCAACTAAGCACTACCTATAAAACCTGACACCAGAAGCCCGCAAAGTTGGTGTGGTGTGGTCAACCCCTCGCCTCTAGCAGGGACTCTTCCTCGAAGCCTTTGTATGGAATCCTTCTGTCTTATGGGAAACTTGACAGGGTCTACCCAAAGATCTGGACCTGCTCGATGCAACATTTATGTTGCCATGGAAACAGGATCTCCCCCACCCATCACCTAGTCTCCACTGGAAATAGAAGCTGAGGGCCTGGAGATGGCCACTCCCCTCTCCTATCCAGCCACGCCACTTTACCATGTTTTACAAGACATTCTTGAGGCCACTGGAACTCATCGGTAAGAACTGCCACTGAACAATCACATGACATTGGTCCTCAGGTCCTAAATTCACAAACAGCAAATCTTAGGGGAACTGTGTCCAGTGATCCTTTCCTCAGTAACAAGAAAGGAATGAGTCCCAAACTAAAATGGTCGCTTCCTAAAGACTCCTCCTCTTCATTCCAAGTCTCTCCTAGGTCATCCCCTTGGATTCTGGACACGCAGTGAGGCCTCCAGCTGGTTCACCTCACCCAGGTTGGCAAGTCTCCTTGGAGCCCAGATATTTTCAGCCAGGACAGGCCTGGAAAGCAGCATTTCGTGTTTCTAGTTATTGCTAGAAAAAACTTTTATACCGCCATGTTACACATGTGTGGTATAAGTCGGCAATGTGATATGGCTGGCTGTCCACTAGGTACAGCCTATAAAATCCTGAACTGCTTCTGCTCCCTGACACACATACAGCACCACACAGAGCACATCAAAGCTTTTCCTCTCAAAAACAGTGACTGTCTGCTGACTGGCTGCTATCGGGAAGCGCTGGAAGGTGATTCTGCACTTAGAGCTAATACCTTGGTGCTCAGGGCTTGGTTGTTTTTCTCTGTAAGCGGAGATGCTTCAGGTGGGCTCTAGGCCACCGCTCTTAAGTCACACAGCACAGCCCAAATCTTACAATGAGCTCTCAACTCCCTCTTCCCTAGACGCCCCAATGTTCCTCTGATGTTCATTTTCCCACATTAGAGCAAGTTAGGTGAACTTAACTTTGTTTGACTCCTAGAGTACTCCTGGGGATGTCTGCCTAGTGATAGTGGGAAAGGGGACACTGCTGATTGCAAGGCATTGATTAGAGAGGATCTTTAGTGTTTTTAAACTTCAGTGTGCATATGAATTCAGAGACTGTTTTCTTAAAAATGCACATTTGGACTCAGCAAGAGGATGGGTGGAACTTGAGATTCTGTAGCCCTGACAAGCTCCAGTTGATACCCCTGATGATGGCTGCAGGCACACACTTTGAGTAGCAAGACTTTGGTCCACTGGAACTCAAACCAGCTGCCTCATTGTTAATCCCCTTCCTCTTTCCTACCTGCCTCCCTCCTCTCTTCCTCCTCCCCTAAATCTCCTTTCCCAATTTTCATTCTTGTTGATACTAATCTTCTCATGTTTATGACACATAATGTTTACATTCATTAAGGTTATTAGCTTCCTGGACATGCCATATCTTTATTCTACTTATTTTCACTTCCCCTTCTCCTCTGTCCTCGCCCTCAGTCTCCTGGATCTCTTCCCAAGACCAGCTACCTCTATAAATCACTTGGAAAACTTTTTAAAAAGCCACTAGAACTTGGGGCTCATCTTCAGTGGTTCTGACCGCTGGGGCTCATCCCCAGTCAAGGCAAGTGAGTCCAATAGTCAGCAAAGTCTAAGAAATACTGACTACTCTTCTTTGGTAGAGAATGAAAGGCTTTAAAGTATAAGACATTAAAATAGTTATTGTATGGGGACACTGATGAACCAGACAAGAGGAGAGGGAGAGGGAGAAAACTTGCAAAATTGGGGAACAGTTTGTATTGGGATCACAAAAGCAAGGACAGTAGTCCAAGAATAGTGGGACACTAAGTAAGATCTAGGACTGGCCCAGGTAATAGAATTCTCATTTTATGATGGTGAAATCATGGCAAGTAATCTACATGTAAATTAAAGAAACAGTAAATAGTCGGTTCCAGGAGTCTACTCAGCTCCACCATGAAGAAAGGTCAAGGAGGACAATGGGGCTTTTGAGAACAGAGAAGAATGAAAACATAAAAGGAAGGACATAAATTATGCATAAAAGTGTTAGGGAGTATAGGTTCTTCGAGAGCTTATAGGTTCTGCTGATCTATAGCTTCTCCCACTACCTTGGGGCCAAGTCAATATACATAATAAATTATGTAGTTACTTGTCTCATTTTTCTCTTTTCCATTATCGCACCTCAAAAGCAAAAGGCACGAGCCTACTCTCTGCGCCAAGCACATGGCTGCTCCTTCAGTCCTTCGCACCACACAGGGCATGGGCTTTGAGCACAGCAGAGGTTAGAATCAGAAGGCAAGAGAAGCACAGTGAGACACGGTGATGAAGCCCCACTTTCTTGCACTCTGAGGCAGCTGCCTCACCCACACCAGAGCCCAGCAGCTGTAGGAAGGTTCGCTCCCAGCGGTACGCATCTGTAGAAGGACAAGTGTCGTGCTCTCAGACGCCTCTTAGGGACCCTCACAGTGAATGTCTCACTAACCATGGTGGCTGGTTTTTAAACCAGACTGATCCAAGCATACGCTTCCATTCTGAGAAACATCCATCCTCTTCTGCCAAGTTAAACAGACCAGTATATGGGTACAAAGAACAACTTTATGTTCAACATCAGATTCCGGTAGATGAGGATGATGACATTCACTCACCTTCTTCCATTACCCTTTCATGTGACCTGAGCCAGTCAAGCTTGCAGCTTACCCTTAAGCAAAACACATGAAAGGAAAGAAAGCGAGTCCAAACATCAAAACCCCTCACTGGATCTCACAGAGGGGCAGAAGTCAGTTGAATAATTGGCAAAGAACTCGGCTACAAAAAGGAAATTAAAGATGACATATTTACTCTTTAGCATTGTCCTAGTCTCCAATTCTCTTTTTCTTTACTCATTACATGAAAAACCCTAAGTATAACTCACGTAGCACAAAGAGCCCGGATCGTGACTGCTGAGTGAGCTTATTTATCTCAACAGAGACTTCAGGGTCTGACCGGGGTGACAGAGCCAGCCTCAGGGGAAGGTACTGATTGCGTCTGCCTAAGAGCTCAGATTCTAGAGCATCCATTCTGGCTACTTCCAGTTGGTTCCTTATGTTTCATATTTATATTTCCATCACATGAAAACTCACATCTGTGCTGTATTTCGTTGTGAATGAAACATCTAAGCAAGTGTTTTGGTTTTTAGCTCAGAGAAAAACCTGACAGCAAGATGGCAGGTGAAGATAGACAAAAGCATAGAATGACTTCCCCTCTCTCAACAAACGCAGCTCGAGCTCCTCTTGCAGCTCTCTCCCCTCCTGGCCTAGCTGGGTAGGAAGGAAACAGAGGGCAGCAGAGACCTCCAGACCGGATCCCAGAAGGGAAGGCATCTGGGAATGGTCTCCAGCCGAGGCCAGGATTTGGATGGATGCTGCGGATCTTTCCAGCCCTGGCAAAGGACAAGCATTCAGAGTGTGATGTGTTCTTCCTCCCTCATCACTCTTGCTGCTTGTGGCTACTAGAGAAAAGTAAAACCATCAGAGGGTAATTGGAAGTGAGTGTCTCTGAATCCTCTACTCCTCGCTCACGGCTCCCCACGCAACCTCTCCCACCTCCCTGCTGTCACCCTGGTCACAGGGCACCCACCTCTCCCAGGACAGCACCACTAAAAATAACAGCAGCTGTAAAACAGTGTTTTATGTGTTGTTTCAGATAAATATCTGTCTCCAAGTACGAAGCACTTTTCCAGGCATAGAAATAAAGAAAAGTGAATATAAAGTAAAAGATTGATGGGTTTGATCACATAAAAATTTAAAATGTTTATGCAACAATAGCTTCCAAAAGCAAAATCCAAAAAGTGCACACTAGGAGGAAATTGGTACGCCATAAATAACAGACAATGTGTCATTATTCTTAATACAAAAATGCTCTTACAAAGAAGAAAGAGATGAATATGCCAGTAGGAAAATTGGCAAAATGTGAAAAGTTGGTGCACAAAAGAAAAAATGCATGTGAACGATGAAAATATTTTTTAGTGTTCAGCTTCTCTGCAAAAAAAAACAATGAATTTTAAATAACAGCCCGATCTTTATCCCATCATGTAAGCAATTATTTTATGATTATATGCAGTATTAGAGAGGTTACGAGAATGCATCTGTATGCCACTAGTGACAATATTACCTACTACAAACTTTAATATTAATAATTCACCGCTGTGCATCAAAGCTTTAGAATCTCTATGATAGTGCCTTATTCTACTTATAGGGATTTTTGTCATGAAAATAATCAGATAAACAAAAATTATTTATTAATAAAGATAATATTGACAAGGTCATTTATGAGGAGAGAGAAAAAATTAAATATGTGAGAGCCGGTAACTCAAACATAAATATGTAATATCCAAAGCAAGGAATATCTGTCATCCATTAAAATTTATATCTTAAAATAATTTTGATAACATGGATAAATGCTAAGTTAAAAGTCATAAGCAGCGTGGACACTTGACCTATTTTGTAATTTATTTCTGAATATATGTGCACGCATGGATCCCTCAAAAGCATGACACGTATTGTTCTAGTTTGGATCTGGAATGTGTCCCAACTGCTCCTGCACTGAAGACAGTGTAGCAATGTTTAGAGGTTTGGGGATGTGATTGGATCCTGAGAATTTTGACCTGATTAATTCACTAATCCATTGATGGTCTTGTGACTTGGTGGACTGTTGGGTAGTAATGGAAGTTTAAAAGCTGAGACCTACTTGAAAGGAGTGGGTGCTGGAAGGATGTATCTTGGCAACTTGTCTCTGATCTTCACTCTCCTCTCTATCTCTGTCATCTCTGTCTCTCTCTGTCTCTGTCTGTCTGTCTGTCTGTCTGTCTCTCTCTCTCTCTCTCTCTCTCTCTCTTTTTCTCTCCCTCCCTCTGTCCTTCCTGGCCATGTAAGATGAGCAACCATGCTCCACCACATACTCTCTGCCATGACACTCCATCTTGCCTCTATCCCATAGCTATGGAGCCACGTGAGTAGGGACCGAAATCCCTGAAACTGTGAGCCCAAATAAGTATTTTCTCTTTTAAATTGTTTATTTCAGGTATCTGATCACAATCATGAGAAGCTAACACACCTAATTACTCAGGGCAATCCAGAAGTGGTATGATCACTGAAGACATTTAAGACTCACAGGAGTTTATTTTTTGTATCCCAGCCCCAACCTATAATGAATATGGATGTGTTTTATAAATATATCGGAAAATGCAGAATTTTTAGAAATTATAATAAGTTTGTAATTGATCAAAAAGAGTATTCATTGTACTCTGCAACAGAATATTCCACCACTTTGTACTGCACTGATATCAAAGTGCCCTGTGGCAGTGAGGGTAGTCTGTCAAACACCCACTGGCTTTGAGATCCCCCCGGGGCATTGGTGACATAAACTTCTGAGTGTCCAGGTGGACCATGGAGGTATGTCGGCGGGGTCTATGTCTCTTCCCTTGCCCTTCTTCTCTAGCACTGTTCCCCTGCTCTACTTCCCAGCCTTCATGAACTGAACTTTGCTATGCCCATTCCTTCCACCATTATGTTACTACCTCAGAGCATGCCAACCATGGACTGAATCCTCTTAAAACATGAGCCAAATTAAACCTTTCCTCCTTTAAATTAGGTGTGGGTGGTAAGGGTTCCAGCAAAAGGAAAGTTGCCTAATTTGTGTTCATCATAAGTGTCATGACCCTAGAGGAAAAGAATTATTCTGTAATTCACAGAAACCAAAGTGCCCACCTTGTGGTCACACTAAGTAATCACTCTGGGAGTGGATTCTAGCCTGTTTATTCAGCTCCTGTTTTCAGGGGTTTCCATCCATGACTGGCTTTCTCCAAGGCAGAAATTGCATGATGGCAAGGCCTGAAAGAGAAAAGCTGATATCCCCAAGGCAGCTAGGAAGAAGTCAGAGAGGAAAAGCCAGGGACAGTATTACATCCTTGCGAGTCACACCCCAGTAACTCACTTCTTCTGACTGGGCCTTACCTCCTAACAGTATGTTCAGCTATAAACTCATCAGTGGAGTAATCTGCTGATGAACATCACACCCACATGATCTGGTCATTTTCTGAAAGCTCCCCTCTGAACACATTGGGCTTTGCAGGGACACTTCAGGCCTAAGCCATAATTTCAAAAAAGAATGTAGACTGCCACAATACCCAAATGAAGGGCTGAGGATTTAGCTCAGTGGTTAGAGTGCCTGCCTTGTAAGCACAAGGCCCTGAGTTTGATCCCCAGCACCAAAAAAAAGAAAAAAAAATTCCCCCAAAAAAATACCCAAATGAAGTCTGCTTCAGTCAGTTTTGGCTGTTATACTTTGTTACACAACACACACTTATTTCTCAATTCTGGAGGCGGAGACGTCCCAAGACTAAGACCGTGCAGAGGTGGTTTGGAGATGATTGTCTTCTTCCTGAATCCTCGAGTGGACAAGATCAAGAGCAAGTTCAGCAGCCTTTGCTGAGAGAAGCATTAATCCCCCTAATGAGGGCTGCAGCATCAGGACCTAATCACCTCTTAAAGTTCTGCTTCCTAACAGCAACACAGTGGGGGGGAGCATTTGAACTATGAACTGGGGGAGGACATCAATATGCAGTTCATGACAGGCTCCATGAATGACCATTATTAAAATTTCAAATATTTTAAGACTGTAAATATTTTAACAGATGACAAGTTTTTTTTTTTTTTAAATTGTGAGACTTAGCACATAGAATTCTTCAGGATAAAAAGGGCCAAAGTAATTAAATTTCGAAGCACTTGTGTTTCTTCATAATCGCCTAAAACTGGCAGGTTTGGAGTGACTTGCAGAGGTGGCCTGAAGTGGAGTAAGCCCACAGCGGGGGAGAGGGGCAAGTATACATGGCAGACCTCAGCAGTGTGTGACCTGGTTCAGCGTGAAGTTTTTCTATGTCCTGACTCAACCAAAAAATAGAAATTATTAAATAACCCTGCACCTTGTGATACTATATTGTCCAAATGGAGTCCTCCATCAGATCTTATTTATAATTCCCCCAATTGATCTCATGTGCTCTAGGCTTTCCTCTCATCCATTGTTCTTTTGAGAAATGGCAGCACCTTGGCAGTTTGCCTTTTGCAGCAAGCTGTGCCTTTTCCAAAGTGCAGTGGTGCATGGTTCCTGGGGATGTGTTGATCCTGCTGAGATTTACCTTTCCTTCCTAGGGCCTTCACTAAGTCTTCACCTGACGTCTGGTGTAGATTAGTCTAATGAGAAGCCTTGGAGACACCTCTTCTCGACAGACTTTCAGTTAGCACCTCTCACGAAGCCAGTATCAACCCACAGACCCTTCAGTTCTGAAAGGTTTTCCACTGGGGAAGAACGTTCCTTGAACCTTTTTGAAAATGAATGCAAGAGATCTGATTTTTGTCTCCCATTGGCAATCACAAGGTTAATTTAATCAAGTCACAACATTGCTGAGAGTCAGTTTCTGATTTCTGAAAAATAAGAGGTGGGTTAGCGTGCGTTCCTGTGGTGCATATGTGTTCTGTGTTCACTATTTTGAATATAACCTACAAAAATATGGACAAAAATGTCAGCCGTGGTCCCCTCTGGGCAAAGAGGTGGTGGGTGATTTTTTTAAATGCATTGCCAAAAATATATGAAATATATGAAGAACTAAATAATAAGAAAAGAGAAGTAATTCTAGTTTCACCTGATCCTTCGTAGATCATAAGCCCTTTACATTACCACTGAACATTAAATGTATTCATAAATAAACAGGAAAACATTGATTTTTCTAATAGTTTTTAAAGGTCTATGATTTGGTAAAGTAATAGCTTGTATACAATGTTACCATAGGAACAATATAATGTTATAATTAAAGTTCTGAATTAGCTGCTATACTTGCAGGCGGGGCACCTAAATATCAAACAAAAAAGTAAAAACTTATGAAGTCTAGGCTGAGATTCTGAAAATTATAATTTATACCTACTATTCAGAAAAGAAAATGAAAACACTTTTCTTTTCTGACTATACCTAGAATAAATTTACAAAGAAAAAAATCATCTCCAAGTAAAATCTGGTGGAAGGATATTTTTGTGTTATTTTGCTTTTACTCAGACTCAAGGAGAATTAGTAAACTCCACCCCTGTTTGTCAGCAAGCTTTGAACTATGTTAAAACTGAGAAAGTGGTAAAATAAATATATAACCAAAATTTGACCACTATTGCTGGGTAAGTCCGATGCTGGACAAGACAACATACATCCAGGTAAGCAATCTTCTGGTGCTGCATCTATTGCTGGACAAGTGGGTTCTGCAGGCCTGAACTCCAGGGACAGGCCCTCACTGCTAACCCAAATCATGGTGGAAAATGACAAAGAACGTTCAGAATAGACTCAGGACTCTGTCCCTCAAGCTTCGTAGGCTAAAATTCTAATCTCCAGTGTGATGATGTAGGGCCTTTGGGAGTTAATTACATCACAAGGGTGAAGCCCTCATAAGTGGACCTGGTGCTGTACAAGAAGTTGGAGAGCTAACTCGCTGTTTTCCCACTATGTAGGATACAATAAAAAATCAGCATCTACAAGCTGGAAGACAGTCTTCAACATGCCAGCACAGTCCAGCACAGTGATCTTGGACAACCCGGCTCCATTCTGTGAGAAATAAATTCCTGTTTTATGTAAGCCCCCTAGTATATAGTACCGTGCTTTCCTGGCAGCCTAAATGAACTAAGGCGACAACTAATGTCTGCGGACAGGTTATCTCCCCCAAGGAAAACAGATAAAATAGAAGGTGTACATATAACTTCTTCCTTGTTCTAACCTTAACTTTAGGAGAGGAGTCAGTTTAGGAAGGTGAAGAGAAGTCAAGAATATTACATGGGAAATAGCGTGGTGTGGATTAAAAACTATCTCCTACCAAAGCAGGGATCTTCTTCCATTACCCCGGTGCCATTGGTGATTGGGCACAGCAGCGCTCACCTGCAATCCTACAGGGAGACTGAAACATGACAATTGCAAGTTCGAGTCCAGGCTTGGTACCTTAGCAATTGATGAGATTGGTCTCAAAATAAAACATAAAATAGGGCTGGAAATGTAGCTCACTGTTAAAGTCCTGGGTTCAATCCCTAGCACTACTATTAAATTGAATTACATTACATTACATTTCCCCATCCATAATTATTTCCTCTTTCCTGGAAATATGTTTTTTTAATTTATTTTTTAAATGACAATAGTCTCCATTTCGGGCTTTCAGACAACTGAGTTATGCTGTGTCCTCATAAGATTGAGGGGGCAGTGGGCAGGGGAGCCCCCTCATCTAACATTTTCAGTATTATCATTTAACAATAATACTTCTATAAAGGACTTCTCTGCAAATAAGTCACACTGGGGCTCAAGACCCCAGCAAAAGAGTTTTGAGATGACATAATTTAGTCCCTGAAAATGATCATAAGTGAATAAGGACAGTAGTGTAGAAGTGTTATCTAAAATCAGTGGAATCTATTTTTAAATTAATAGATATTAAATGAATAGGGGAAAATCCTATTTTCAAACATCATTTATGTCTACTAACTTCAGCATACTGGACATATACCCCCTCCCCAATGCTATACGAAATAATTTTCTTTCTTTAGAGATTAGTTTGGACTTATGTCACAGATACGTGAGTTCACATCACTTATCTGGAAGAGTGATACAATTTTCCAAAAATCGAACATGCAGTATTTCTCATACCCCTTTGCAGGTCAGAAGTAAATCTTAATGGCTCCATGTAATTTGCAGCCCTCATACCAGGTATTCAAAGTGAAAAGCATGAACCTGCCTAGCCTGGCTGTGAATTTCTATCTTGAACAGTTCCTGAAATTACTGAAAAGTACCTCTGTCTATTGTAGGAAATACATTATTATGATTATAGCCCTACTTCAGGTGTCATTATGTGGTATTTTGTCAATGTGTGGTGTCTCATTAATTAATTCTTTTTGAGTTTTCAAACAGATGCCAAGGGATACCATCAGCAGGAAAAAGGGAAACAACTTACACATGTAAAATGGGGATAATTCTCATCCCCGCCGGTTTCGTGAAGCTTGACATGAAAATGTGGACATGCTAAAAGCTTTGGTGAATTTAAATTCAAGAAAACCTGAGGGTGTATATTTTGCAAGTGAAAAATGTGATTAAGTCACATTTCTGGAAAAGCAGGGGAAGAATGATGGCTTAATCTCACTGATCTTGTTTTTCTTAATGTTTAGGCTTCTCTCCCGCTTTCATTGAAAAGTTGCCATGACAAACAGAGACTGTTGAATCTCCCCAAGACAGAATGATTCACCAAGGTGAGAGTTAGGAGTGAACATACTCCTTACATTTGAGTCACATCCGGGGCACCACCACACAGGCAGGTGGTGGCTTTATGATGTGACTGCCCAATGTGTTACCAAGGAAAAGTTCCGATAACTATAAATGTCACCAATCTTGAAGCTATTATCTTGGCAGGGATGATTACAACCCAAGGAACAGACTTTACAGTTGAACAATTTATGTAACTTAAAATGAGTAAAAACAAAATTCAGACACAAAATATAACTCAGAGAGAGGCAATGGGAAAATTAATGGATGCCTTTGCCTCCAAGGACTCTCTCAGCTCCAGAACACCCAGAGACCATGCTTTGGGGTGTGGTTAACTGTTGTTCACCAATAAGATCTCAATTAAGTTTTTACTTCTGCAAAGGTTGTTCCGGCAGCCACGATCTAGGGGAGGAATGGAACTCTGGAGTCCCCTTGTCCCATTCTTATCAAGGGTCTTCCCATGCTGCTTGACTATTTACTTCTCTGAACCACCTAACTGGACTATGACCTTATAAGGAAAAACATTTATGTCTCCTCACCCACACATTTATTTGAATACCCAGCAAATGTTTATTGCGTACTTGCTATTTGCCGCATTCTTTTCCGGGAAGAGGGACATCACAATAATAAAATGGCAATGTTCATAAATTGCAAAGCTTGCATTTTAATACTAGAAGCAAATAATAAATAAGTGCACTTGCATTCCACTGTCAGGTAGTAAACACTGCAGCTCTTAAGTAGTCTATGGTAGAATAATGTGAGAGAAAATGAAGAGGGTATTCTTTTATTTGGAAAATGGTCACTCCTAGCAGAAGCGAGGGAGAGATACACACGTGATTGCATAAAGGAAGAGCCCTCCAGGCACAGGGAAAAGCAACTGCCTTGGGGCAAGATGGGAGCAGGCTGTCAGTTTGAAGGCAGAGCAATGCCAGTGTGACAGCCAACACAAAAAGAATAGTAGAAAATAAGGTCCACGGGAAGTCAGGAAACAGACCACAGGTGACTGTGAAGTACCTCGATAAAGGTATTATAGCTCACTCCTGGGGAGTGATGGAAGCCCTGGTAGGTTTTTTCGCTGGCTGAGGATTGAGTCAAGAGTGGAAGAACAAAGACCCCTGAGAAGCCATTCAGGAGCCCAGGCAAGAGAAGATAATGTCCAGGAGTAAAGTGGTAGAAGCCAGCATTGTGAAAAGAAGTCAGATTTGGGATGTGTTTTAAAGGTAGAGCCAATGGCATTATGGATAAATTGATGGAGGGATGTTAGAAAAAGCAGAAAGCAAAGATGACTCCAACATTTCACACTTGAGCAATTGGATAAGACAGAGATGTCACTTACTGAGGTGAAGAATGTGGGGGGAGGACCAGATTTGTGTACGGAGGAGGGAACGTTGTCTTGGAAATGTTAGTTTTGAGAGCCTATTGATATCCAAGTAGAGATATCAGCGAGGTAATTGGAGATATTGTAAGATTCACTGTATGGTTTTGAGAGTTGGCTTGAATGTCTGTGTTCTAATAAAGGTCTAACCTTCCCAGTGCGTGCCTGCTCCTCCAAGGTCTGGCTAACCCTGCAGAACAGTTTTACTATCAACAAGAATTCACTTAGATAGACACTCTGGCGACATTCCAGCTCCTAGCCAGACCCGGGCTGAATGCTTGAGTTAAAGTCCGGCAAGCCTACTTAGCAGAGAGTCTTCCTTTATCAGAGCATAGATAGACACCCACATGCCCCTCTCTCTCTCTCTCTCTCTCTCTCTCTCTCTCTCTCTCTCTCTCTCTTCTTTGTCTTTTGTGCCCTTGAGGCTGCTGGATGTTAGGGTTAGGGTTACGGTCCCCCTTCGTCACGCCCCACATGGCTGCTGCTTCTCTTAGCAAAAGTTAAGATCTCTGCTTAAACATACTCCTGTGCTGTGGATTGCGAGTAATGAAAACAGTGGGTTGGCGGTACGAATTCTTAGAGTTTCTCCCTTTTTCTCTTACTTTCTTTATTGTTATTAAACAACTTAATTGATCTTTGTGAGTGGTGTCTTGTCTTCTTCCTCAAGAACTGAGCCCAAAGACAGTAAGTCCATGCACGGTGGCAGCAAGCATTTACTTCTTGCTGTTACAGATATGCAGCCAGGAAATATGCATTTATGGATCACTAAAATTTAGAGGACATTAAAAGTTACAAGACTGAGATTATCAGGAGCAGTTTCTATAACTTATGGCCAAATCAGGACGCCTTTCCAGTTTTGTGAAATCGCTTTATTGGAACACGGCACTTTATTATGTGTTGTCTGTGGGTGCTTTTGTGTTACGGTGGTAGAGGTGAATAATTGTGGCAGAGAATGTGTGGCCTGCAAAAGCCTAAAATGTTTACTGTCTGGTCTCGTACGGAAAAAACAAACAAACTTCCCAACTAACTCTTGCTCAAGGAATGACCAGAGATAAACGAGACAAGGAGTTGGAGCACTGGACTGTGGTATCTTCCAGCATCTTAGTCAGTGATACGAGAGGACAAACAAAAAGGGCCAGAGAAGGAGCAATCGTGAGAGAGCAAGAAACAGGGTGTTTTCCCTCTTCTGTCTGTCAGACCAGGAACAGGCCACACAGGGAAGATTGAGGGCACACCAAATTAATGAATAGATGAAGTCATGGGTTTAGTAAAAGAATTAAAATGACTGAGAAGTTTTGTATTCCATCCCGCCAATACTTCAATGAGTCTAAGACAAGATTCTAAGGCTTCCATGAAGTTTTTAGGAGGAAAAAATGACATTTTTAAGCTCACATGTATGTAGGGTGAAAACAAAATCAGATGCAATTTTGATCTTCTAGATTTCCTTCTTGATCCTAAAAATAAGTCCTGCACATTTCTTATTAGAGGACCCAAAAGAGAAGAGATTGACCCAAATGAAGAGGCTCAGCCCCACACAGCTTTCCACGGCCATCACTGGAGAAAAGCCAATCTGTGTGGTGTCATTTACTCAGCTGCCCAGTGGAAAAAGTTCCCTTGGGCTCTCTCGTTTGGCAAGTTATTTCATTTTGCAAACCATAGAATTATTTCTCACACCTTTCAGCTGTGCTGGGGATTTAAATAAAAACCTGCCACTCGATGAGGTTACGCACACTGCTTCGGGACCCAGACTTGTCACCAGTCACGGTGTGCGCAGCAGGTGACCTCTTTCCCTGCATTCAACTGATGGCCTTCCCGAAAAGTGAGACTTCATGTGGAAAAGGTAATCAAAAGAGGGATCCCAGTCAGGAACCCCTTCGACATTTTATGATCTATTTCTATTTAGTACCATATTCAGAAATGCAAAATTTTCTATGAGATGTTAAAGAAACACATTAAAGGCCAATAGCGATACTCATCAGCATCACTGAAAATCCACTTGGCTAAACTGTCAAAGAGCTTTGAAAGAAGGATTCTTTTCTTTATGTAAAGAAGGCAACATGGGCTGGGGATTTAGCTCAGTGGTTAAAGTGCTTGCCTTGCGAGAATAAGGACCCGAGTTCGATCCCCAGCACCAAAAAAAAAAAAAAAAAGAAGGCAACATGGCTCATTTATACTGAACTCTCATTGATACCAAACTTGTAAACAGTCAGATCTTTCACCCCAAGTCTTTGTGACCCAAGCATTTTATTTTTCTTTAAATTTCACAGCCCCCTGCTTCCCCTGCCCCAGGCTTTTTCAGGGCACAACACCAAACTATAAATGAATAAAGAGAACAAAGCAAAGTTTCACATGACTGAGTCAAAACACTCAGGTGTCCACTCAAGGCATACACTGCATTTTTCCCTGATGTGCTTGAGTAAAGATAAAACTACCCTCGTGTCACAAGAGAACCAGTAAATTTTATTGTAATCAACACAGGTAGTTTTTGAGATTCAGACAAGCTATCGGTTCACTTTGGTTGAGATCATATAATAGTGCCTAATTTAAAAATCATGCATTATTACCCTGATAAGCTTATATTTCTACTGAAACTCATGCCAAGTGAATGATATCGACCAAGAAACTTTGGGGAGCATTTCCTTCATCTTTACTCATTATTCTGTTTTCCAAGTGAGTATCAAAATTCCTATCCAGAACAAGCACTTTCTAAAAAAATATGTTGTACTCTCAGGCGTCTTTCACGTATAGTAGCAGATGTTTCACATGATAGTGTTTGGCAAAACTTTTCATCTTTAATCCGCAGGTTTAAATTCTGCCATCTTATCTTTAATCATCATTTAACTTCTGTTCTTACTGTTTCATTTAATCTACAGTTCAGAATGTAGCTCTGAGATACTGCAAATATTCCCCAGTGTAAATGTGCTTGTTTTATTTTTTTTAAGGGAACTAAAAAAAAAAAAACCTCATATACTTCAAACACTTAAGTTATTCCAAGGTACATGCTTGCACTATAGCCCCCCCAAAACCCACTGTTTTCTGACTTTTTAACACAAAAGATTTTTTCCCTAGTCCTCATTTATTCAATAATTTTCAATCAATAGTGGTAAAAAGAAATGGGGTGGTGACACTTCTTTCTCTACTCTATTATGCTAGAATTTTATTGAATTTGCGATCATTCTATAAGACTATATCAGGAATCCATGATGTGCTTCGTTTAGGAGTAGAGAACATGGTGACTAAGAAATATATATGTATATATGTGTATATATATGTATACTTTACATGTATACATACATGTGCACAAACATATAAATAACAATAGATTACAACTGAGATTGTAATAGAAATGCTCAACTACTTCCAAAACCTTGCTTTAAAAACAACTATTTACTCTTCAGGAAAGTTCTCTTTGAAACACTTAGCTGAGGGTAGAAGAAGCCACCTACCTACCTCACCTACTGATAGCCGCTGCTGTACGCGCTGCGTTCTGTGGTCACGTCCTCCTTCTGGGTTTCTACAAGGCTTAGGCCGTGTCGCAGAAGGCAGAGCACATGCGTTTTCCTGAAAAGAGAAATCATTTTAGTGTCAGTTGTGTGACTAGAGGCAGGTCTTCAAAATTGTGAGGACAGGAAAGGGCACCCAGCATCTCCCCCTTGATCAGCAACCTGAGGTGACTAATTGGAAGAGAAGTGTTCAACGCAAAATTTCTTCCTGTAAATCATGTGAGTAGCCAGCAAAAGAAGGATCTTGGAAGTATGTGATTTCCCCCAGGACCCATGCTGACATATGGGGTCTATAGTCCTGAAGGACTAATTACATATATTTTATATATAAATGTGTTTTTTTTTCTTTTGCTCGATAGGAAAGTAGAAAAAAAATGCATTTTTTTAGTTAATGTGTAAGATATTTACACAAGCATACAAGGTATTTACATGACATTTATATCTCTCTCCACACTTGGGCAGAATTTTAAGGGATAGGCAGCCAGACTGGGAAAAGGGCAGTATGAGAATAATCCCAAGGAGATTTCCTGGGGTCTGATGCAACCCAGAGAACTGAATGATTTTCCACTGGCTCATTTCTTTCCTCTGAAAATCTGGAGAAAGCCAGTTTTGTTTTTATTGAGAAAAGCAGCATTTCATGGAGCCCCAAGTGCAGCAAGAGAATAAAAGGCATAATCAACCTGGGTTGGGAATTTAAAGGAAGCAGGGATGCCTGAATACTAAACACTTATGTTTAGCTCACACTACAATACTTTACCAGCAAGCATATAACTTATCCATGTAAGCCAATAATTGGTAAAATTCATCAAAGTTTCCAGGTAATGTTCTGTTTCAGTTCTCTGTCCCTCTCATAAGAAATTTCTAAACCATTCTTGGCTAAAACAACATGAATTAATCACTTACAGCTGTCCAGGTAAGAACTCTGGAATAGTCTTCCCGGGCTAACACGAAGGCATTGGGAAAGGGCATTCCCAGTGTGATTTGACCCTGAAGCACTTTTTTTCTCACAAAATATTTATTAATTACTTACAGATTAGATTTTAATGAAAAGTTGTCCTGAGGCCTATTGTGAAACCCATATTCTGGCCTCAAACTTACAGATCAGCCCCCAAGACATGAGACCAGAACACATAACAGTAATGTTGCTCGCAGAAAGCACCACACATAAAACCGTGGTAGGCATAATAAGGTAATTATGCCCAATTTGCTCTTATGCCATAATAGGTAGACTAGTGCCCTCCCTCTCAAAGAGCTCCATCTTTTCATCTCTGAACCTGTGAGTAAGTTTTATTGTGTGACAAAGGGAAATGAAGTTTTCTGATTGAATTAGGTTATTGATCATCTGCCTTTAAAACGAGATCATCCTGGGTTATGCAGGTGGCCCAATCCAATCACAATTCCCCTTTCTGGTAAAGAAGGCAACAAAATATCAGGGCTAGAGAGATGATGGCAGGAGAGAGGCTGAGCTGGCCATAGCTGCCTTGCAGGATGGAAGCACATGAGAGTCACGAACTGCAGATCGCCTCTCCAAGGTGACAATGGAAGGAAAATAGGCTCCCCCATCAGCCTCCAGAAGGAACACACCCTTCCCAATGCCTTCATGTTAGCCCTGGAAGACTATTCCAGAGTTCTTACCTGGACAACTGTAAGTGATTAATTCATGTTGTTTTAGCCAATAATGTTTTAGAAATTTCTCATGAGAGAGACAGAGAACTGAAACAGAACATTACCTGGAAACTTTGATGAATCTTGCCAATCATTGGCTTACATGGATAAGTTACATGCTTGCTGGTAAAGTATCATAGTATGAGCTAAACATAAATGTTTAGTATTCATTTTGCATGCCTGTTTATGTTTCAAATATTAACAATCCGATTTTGATTATAGAGAACGACAAGGCTTTCCTAATTATCAAGTACACACTGCAGATCGTAGTACAAGGTGTCTATTTTTGGGATGTAATATTTGTTGACTAGAGGCAATTTTTTAGAACAAATCTGTGGTTAAGATTAACATGCTACACTGTCATGCAGCAATATGTGATATGCACTTCATTTGCTTCGGTAAAACCAGGACTCAGTCACACTTGTATTTGTTGTTTTCCATACTGGGCACATCAATAACGATTCATTCCACAAACACTGTGTTGTACCTACTACTTCCCAACACTGTTCTAGGTATCGAGGTGGAACAAACAAGGGTTCTGCTTCTGTGCATCTCACATGCCAATAAAGGGAATGAAAGGAGAGGACAGATGAGAAAATAATGTTTGTCTCTCAGGCAAAGAGTGGTATAATAATTTGAGTCTGCTGGAAAAAGTACCACAAATAATAGAAATGTACAGAAACTAGAAATCTGAAATTAAGATGCAGACAGGGTTGGTTCCTTCTGAAGGCTCTGAGAAAGAATCTTTTGCATGACTCCCATGTAACTTCTTGAAAAGCTGGCTTGTGAATGCCATTCTTCCTTGTCTTTGTCACCTTCCTTTGGCCTGTATCTGTCTGTATAACCAAGTTTCTCCTTTCTTTAAGGACATCGGTTCGACCTCATCTTTAACTGAGCATCTGCACAGACTATTTCAAAATGAAGCCATATTCATTAAGAGCTGGGAGTAAACATTTCAACATCTTTACAAGGTGGGGGACACAATTCTACCCAAAGCAGGTATGTGAGAAAGCTGTGAAATCAACCAGCTAGAAGTGGAAAATATTCCTTGGGTATTTCTCCAGCCAGCTCTCCCTGGTGCTTTGCTGGGAGAGCCTGGTTAACAACACAGCTGCGGTGTTTTACAGACGTTATTCTTTCAAGTACTCATTCACCTCTCTTGCTGTTAAGCTCTCTCCCTTGAGATTCGGAATCTTTTTCTCCAAGGGCTTCCGAGTGTGGCTCACCTCTCTCAGCCTCCATTATTCTCCAGGACCTGCGTCACAACATTTAACATAAACATCTTCCATGAGACGCTCTTTCCGTGTACACAGGCCATGGCTTACATTACATCTTCTTCGAACATTTATAAATATTATTTAGGCATCCCCGAAAAGAGAGTTCAACATAACAGCAGTGATCGTATTTGTGTGTTGCTTCGTAAGGAGCTTTCCCATCGATATTTCACATTTTATCTTCTCCACAGCTCTATGAGACACAAATGATTGTCCTCACTTAATTAACACATTTAGCCTCAAAGACATTACCATCCATGTCTGAGATTACAGACCTCTTCAATGGTAGGTGTGGATTCAAGTATAAATTATATTCATTTATGACCAAGAGTTAAAATCATCTGCAGCTTGAAATTGTTTGAAATTAGAAAAGATGGTGATGATACAGGGTGAGAAAATACTAGAACATGATCCTTCCGCTTACTAGATAAAAATGTTGCCAAAATTATCACTTCCTCCTCTATCACACTCTCTCTAGGGGAAGTGAGAAATCACCTTTTCAGGATCCCTCCTGTGGGTAAAGCCAATAATCTTTCTTCCCTAAAAGGGACTTGCAGGGATCAATATTTTCATCCACAGAATAACCGTATGTTTTATCACAGAAGATCTGGCTTCAAACTTAATTCTCCTGTTATTCAGGTTTTTCTCTGAAACTACATATCAAAAGAAGTTTTCAAAAGGCAAATCATCATTACCACATGGGGGTTGCTCTAAATGAGCTTCAGAGAGCACGCCATGCTGCCAAAGTCACTCAAAAGGCTAAGCAGCCCGTGGGGGGTTATTCATGGAGAAAGACTATGGTCTGTGTGCTCCGTAGGAGGAGGGTAAGGCTCACTTTTCATCACAGCACTATGCTATTTTCTCTGTAATTTTGTTGGATCTGGAGAGGTGGCAGGACAGTCCATGGGCCTCAGGTAAAAGGAAGAGAATATTTAATATGAATAGGTCAAAGACTACACTGCCTCATAATTAAATCTCAGAGAGAAGCACTTAATTTCAATGCAGGCTACTTTGAAAAGGTTAATAGCAGGGAGGGGGTTCCCATGGTCAGGAGACAGTCAAGTTCATAGCAAGTGAGGGCATACAGTCACCTTACCTGAGAAGACATGTCTGCCAGGGCAAGGATATAGTTTCACGGTAGAGCATCTTTTTGAGGCAGGAGGGCCTGTGTTCATTTCCCAGCAGGGAAGGGAGGGGGGAGAAGGAAGAGGAGGAGGAGGAGGAAGAAGGGAGGAGGACAGGGGAAAAAAGGAAGAAAGAAAGAGAGAGGAAGGGAGGGAGGGAAGGAAGGAAGCCCTGTCAAGCCACAGAACCAAAGCCTTGCCTGACTCATATTTTCATTTCTTTGATTATTACCCAAGTTGTGTATATTCATATAACACAATTTCTGTAGTGAGGACTTTATTACAGTTTCTCCATCACTTGTTCTACATTCTCCCATGCCTTGACAATAAAACAGAAAGACTTTGAGCAAAAGGGTAATTAGAAACTTTATAAACAAAAAACGTACTTCTGACATATTATGGCTTAGATCCAAAACGTCCCCTAAAACTCTCATATGTTCAGAGATGGAGCTTTTGGGAGTCGATTAGATCATGGGGGCACCACACTCCTTGGTGGAGATGAATGCGCTGCTTGGAAGTGGGGCCTGATTAGAAAGGGTAGTTCGCTGGGGGATGACCTACAAGGGTACACCTTGCTCCCAATCTCCTACCTTCTTCCTCGGCTTCCTGGCTACCATGATGTGAGCAGCATTCCTCCCACCATGCAGTTTCTGCATTGGAGCTGCCTGCCATGTACTGAAACTTCAAAACTGTGAGCCAAAATACACTTCTCCTTTAACCTGCACATGTTGGGTATTGTGTTTTAGGAACAAGAAGAATGTCTAAGACACGACAATAAAGATGACTGTACTGGAAAATTTCCATAATGGTTTCCAGATTTCTCCTGAAATGGTACTAATACAGTTACAGGAAATGTAATCTTGGTGGCAATTGACAAGCCAACAGCACAAGTTTGAGCCAACAGCCAGAGTTTTCAAAGAGCGCCCCACTAGTGTGCTAATCACTGTGGTGTTTCAGATCCCAGGAACAATAAATAACGACACATGGTTAGACCAGAGCTTCAAGAGAACTAAGCACTCTGAAATGTGTAGTTTGAGAAATGTTAAGTTTCTTCAACTATTAATACTAAGCAACAACTGTCCTACATCTTTGTAGGACAGTTATAGATTAGAAATGACTGTATTACATCTTCCAATGCCACCAGCTGACCTGAAATGTGGAGAAAATCAGAGGTATTGCTATCCCCATTTTATTGATTAGGAAACTAAGGTTCATAAAATCAACTCCATTTGCCTCACTTTCAGATAGTAATTGTCCTAAATGAGACTCGACTTCTGTAGAAATTACATTATGACTCTCATATTCAATCTACTCTCACAGTTTAGGAATGATCACATGCTTCCCACATCATCTGCAGCTTCAGTTAGTATTTGAAAGCTGATGACAGCCAAGTCCATGACTGGCTAGACCCACAGACTAGACTTCATACACTTTTATATCTTACAGGAACTTTGAATTCAAGAAGTCCAAAACCAGAGCCACACCCAAAAGGCCTTTTTTCAGTGCCACTACTTACCTGGTTAGAGATAAGAGATAATATAAAGAAATTGTCAAAGAGAACTGAAGTAAGATAAAAGAGATAAAGATAGGTAGAAAGGAGACAAGGGAACTCAGTTTTTTGTGAACTTTATTACCTTAAAATGCTGTGTCAGATCCCTGCTTAGCTCATACACAGGTATTTTAATGATTTAAGGAGTGTCTGTATTGCAAGGTTTATTGGCCTTAACTCTACCTAGTCTACCTCATGCCCCTTCAAGGCTGAGGACACCAAGATAACATTAACCAATTCTCAGGATTTGCAGGGACACCCAATTGCTAGCTTTTTACAATGTCCAGTCCCAGACTCCCTGGAACAACACCTGAAACCCTCCAAATCTACAACCATCTTGGGTTGCTGGAGAACCAGGCCCTTGCAGAATTCCCAATGTTTAGACAGATCACTTCCAGCAAGCAAGAGCAATTACCTCATGATGAGAACTGAGGCGGCTCCCTCCCAAACAAGAATGGTTATTCCACAGGAACCAAATTGTCCCTCATGTCATAAGGTTCCTCCAGCACTACAAAACCAGAACTGACAGTCATTGACCAGACACCGGCCCACGTCATCTGATCTATAAGAGCTGGCCTTGTACTTCTATGATCAGGCAAGTCAGAATACTCCATCATTGTGTGCCCCTCTGGCCACTCAAGGTGGAGCCCTTTCCCTTTTTTCCCTTACTTTCTAAACTGCCAATCAATCTGTATGTGCATCATGCAGGCTCTTCGAGAAAGCCTTTTTCTGTGACAAATCAAACGCTTATTTAGCAGGCTAAGTCAAGGCCCTCATCCTCTCTTTGGGGCACGTCTTCGGACCCTGCTCAGTACAGGAATTTTCCAACATGTACAAATGCCACTCGCCCCATTAGACTGCTCTTCTTGTGGGCTCAGCAATTGCCAGTTGCAGTGTTTACACCCTCCTCTTTCTCCCCATACCCAGCATGTATTTACACACGTATCCCCAGCACTGTACTCACACTTTTGAAAACAGGGACTATGCACCAGTCCTGTAATCAGCATGCCATATACTTACTGCAATTGAACTTGAATTTCAGAGCAGTTTTAAATTTTGAGAATAAGTGAAGGATAATACAGAAAGTCATCATATGCTTCACAGTTTCCCTTATTACTAACATCATATATTAATACGGTGTATTTGCCACAATGAATACTGATCTAAAGTCCATAATTTATAAAGATTTCCTTAGCTTACATCTCAGGTCCTTTGCATGAACAAGGATTCTGCATTACATTTACTTGTCTCATCTTCTTAGCTATCACATTTTACTTGTCACACATCTTCTTGGCTGTGACAGTTTCTCAGACTCCTTGTTTCTGTTGACCTTGACAGTTGCAGGGAGTTCTGGTCAGGCATTTTATAGACTGTCCCTCGACTTGGGTTTATCTGAGATTTCTCTCCTTACCAGATTGTGCTTGTGGATTTGGAAAAGAAGCATGAAGTAGTAACACTGTATTCACATGATGTTCCGGATGCATACAATCAACATGTGTTGTCACTGGTAACCTTGATAGGGGCGGAGTTAGTGACTGTCAGAGTTCTACCACAAAGTTATGTTTTTCTCTCCTCTCCAATATCATTCTCTTTGGCAGGAAGTCACTATGAGTAGTTGAGAAGAGAATACAATACACAAATAATTTGGAATTCTGCACTCAAGATTTGTCTCTTTCCTCCATTTATTTATTTATTTGATCATTTACTTATGTCAGTAAGGACTCTTGGAATTTATTTTATACTTTGAGTGACAGTCTAATATCCCTTTATTTTCTTGCTCAAATTGTTCCACCTTTGGTCTCTAGGAGTTCTTCCAGTTAGGTGAAGTTTTGCATTTTTTCAAAATAAAAATCGCATTTGTGGATGCAAATTTGATTGTTACAATTTAAGATGCTCGGGATCTGATTTTTTTTGTGTGTGTGTGTGTGGTGCCGGGGATCGAACTCAGGGCCTTGTGCTTGCGAGGCAAACACTCTAATCACTGAGCTAAATCCCCAGCCCTCGGGATCTGATTTTAATGAACAAGAACGTTTAACTTTCTGTTCCTTTTTCTTTAATCTTCCTTCTCATTTTCTTATTTTAACAGTTGTAAAAACATATACACCTTACTTACTTGCCTTCATATCGTACCTTACTAACCTTCACATTCAGAGTGGCAGGATAATGAAGGATGTTTATCTCTATTTTACAGATGAGAAACTAAGACACAGAACCACTAAGCAACATGTCCCAAGGCTTTGCCCACCACATTAAGATCTGAGATTCATTAGGCCCAGCCCTCCTGCAGAGTGCTGAGCTGCTGGCCACCACCTTCCTCTTCCCAGATGAAGGGGGCCTCGCAATCAACAGGGCATTTGTTTACCAGCCCTTTGCAGAAGCTGGAGTCTCCAGCCAAGGTCAGCTGGTGCTCCGCACTCCCTCCCCAGGGTTTTGCCCTTTCCTGCACAAAGCCACGCCGAGCAGGAAATTTCAGCTGCTTCTCTGGACCACCTGAAGCTCTGAATTCCCAGCTCCCCCACGCAGCTTCACAAACAAGCTCCCTGTTTTGGCCCTGATCCCATAAGACTTTTATTCAATATCCAGGTGCCTGTTAGGTTTAGCCTTCCTTTCAAAACAGACAGGATTCATTTCTGTTCTGAAAAGTTAAGCCCTATTAAGCCACTACCCAACTCTGACAAGAGATGAGATTTTGAGCCCCCAAGTGCTACAGCAGGCAGGGGGAAAGGAGGGGAAAAAGAAAGAATGCAAATACCTGGAAAAAGAAAAGGTGCCTGGGGATCTCTTCAGGGCTTTGCTCATGATTAGATCCTTGACCTCACACCACCCCTTTCCTCCTCTGGGTCTCAGTCTCTCCCTCCGTAAAATGCCACGATTGTGGCAAGCAGAGCCTTCAAAGCCCTGCACGTTAAATTCTTCACATGGACAATTTCATTTTATATGTGCATCTTTGGACTGAAAGTTTCACTACATGATGCTTACCCTTTCTCTATGTTCAATGTTTTTTGGGTTTTTTTTTTGTTTTTTTTGTTTGGGTTTTTTTTTTGTGGTGCTGGGGATCAAACTCAGGCCCTTGTGCTTGCAAGGCAAGCACTCTAATCACTGAGCTAAATCCCCAGCCTGTTTAATGTTTTTTTTAATTTTTTTAATAATTAATCTTATTTTTAATTGACAAAAATATTTAGTGTGTACAACATGATATATGTGTACATTACAGAGTGGATAAATCAAGCTAATTAATATATATATAACCTCACATACTTTGGGCGTGGTAAAAATCTGTTTTATATTCTATTCCATTTTGTTTTTTTAATGCCAGTGGTTTGAGATCCAGTACAATTGTTTCCTTTTCACAAACAGATCATGGGACCAGATGGTACCTGAGATAGCATCTGACATTCAAGCTCAGGGCCAGACCAGATGCCTACAGTCAGAGCCACCAGACACATTACAGACCTGCCTACTGATCCTGGGTTTTGTGCTGACTTTGTCTTACCTGTGTGGCCTTCAACAAAGAGCTCAACTTGTTAAGCCTCAGTGTTTTCATCTCTAAAAAAAAAAAAGGCTCGTTGTCAGGAATATATTAGATAGAGCAAGTAAGAATGTCTTAACATTACATGCAAAACGTGTGGCGTTAGAATCATCGTAAAGACTAGACGAAGCAATTCCTTCTTACCTAGGTCTGAGATGTTGCTCATGATAAAGGAAGGTGACAGTGCAGAATGAACACTGGAGAGGTCTTAGGGGACCAGGAAAGTGCTCGGTGAAATTTTGGGTATAGCCGTCTCTGGGTGATGCCACTAGGCTCTGTTTCAAGAATGTCTTTGGTTTTGTGGTTGCCATTGCTCAACCACATACACCAAGTTGCCATCGCGTTGCAACGTTATTCATTCAGTTCATCATATAATTGTTTATCCCACCTTATACAATAGAAAATTTTTGAGCAAAACAAATAACAAAGTCCCTTTCAAACTCCTTCTCACTTTGCCTGAAAATCACCCTTGCAGTGTTCTTCATCCTCCGCCTTTCTTACATATTTCCATCCCCACATCTGTCCATAAAAGACCTGTAAACAACCCATCTCCAGGCTCTCCAAGCACCTCGGCAGTGTCTCCCAGCTAACAAACAGGCTGGTCCAACCAGGACAAAGCAGGTTAATCTGTCATCAAGTGTCATTTTTAAATGAAGTTTTTGGTGAGGAAGGATGATTATTTCCACCCTTCTGAAACATAACAGGTGTGTGGGGAAACACAAAGTAAAAGCAAAGGACTTCATTCTTTCTTTAAAAATAAGAAAAGAGACTCTACCTTCCTCACTTTTAAGGTCAAAACTTGGCTTTACAATCATCACAGATAGGTTCTTCTCCATCTCCCAGCTTCTGTAGAAGGGTCAGAGCCTAACTTAGGAAGACACTTTGCCCAAGCAGCTAACAAGACATTGTTAAGTCCAAAGCAGGAATGGAATATGGACAGTCAGCTCTCACACATCTTATGAGCCACAGCTACGGGTCATGCCAATGCCCCTGTGCTCAGTGGAAAGGGAGCAAAGAAGGGGGACAGTCAGCACCTGTCTTCATCTGTTTGACTGCTGTAACAACGCCATGAAGTAGGTGGCCTGTACACCATGGACCACTCCTCACAGTTTTGGAAGCTAAAAGTCCAAGGTCAGTGTACCAGCAGATTCAGTACCTGGTAGAGAGGGCCTTGTGGTTCTCAGATGGCATCTTTCTGTGTTCTCACATGGTAGAAGGACAAAGAAGCTTCCTCAAGCCTCGTATTAGGGGCATGAATCCTTCCCATGAGGGCTCCACCCTCACAACCCAACCACCTCCTAAAGGGCTTTCCTCCTAATACTATCATATTTGGAATTAAGTTTCAGTATATAGATTTTAGGACGATACAAGCACTAAAACCATAGTAGCACCTGCCTTACAAAATTGTAATACCAAAGTTAAGCCCACTTCCCATTGGCTATAAAAAGGTCGCATGGCCATACCAACCAAGAGGGGGATTAGAAATGATACCTGTAGATGGACAAGAGGTTACATATATTCAGTTAAACCCTGAAAAAAGAAGGGGATATATTCTGCCACTTTTTGATTTAGCTCTACCGTAAATGACCAGTACCCTGTCCTTCCCACTCCTCACCTGCAGTCCAGTAAAATTTTGCATGAGTGCCTGCCATGTGATTAGAGAGACCGTGTCATCTACATTCCTTCACCTGCTGGTTAGGGAGTCCCAGGCAGAAGTGAGCCTTACTGATAAGGCCATCCATTTAATCAAAGAAGCATCCACTTAAGCATAGAAAGCACACTTTAAATTTGCTGAATGAGGCAAAATGACTGTGATTTTGGTAATAACCCAAAAAAGCTAGGATAAAACTGCAAAGTACCAACAAACACATATTGCTCCTAATCTGAATGTTAGATAAATCTATAAGAGGACCACTTTTGAATTCAGTGTTTTTCATTTCTGCTTCCCAGATACTTCTCTGATATGTGCTGCAGGTAGGTACATGGTTATAATTTCACGTACAGGGTGAGCTTACATTTCATAAAAAAAAAACTTTTTGAGCAATTATTATGTGCTCGGCTTTTAGCTGTGCTCTAGGGCTGCAGTGAGGAAGAGGAGACCTTCATATGTAGCATGTGCATTGCCATATGAAAATTAAGTATGCAGTAATCCATTTACTTGAAATTTATGAAGTCTGCCAAGAAAAATCACTAAAAAAAATTAGTCAATTTGGGCAAAATATAGTAAAAGTTCTCAGAGATAGTATTTCCAATATGGTCTCTCTTGCCATTTGGGTATGCATTTTTTATTTATTTCTGAGACAAAAATTATTAAAAACCTAATGGAATCCACAAAATGCACTTATTTTCTCACAGCGTTTATGGGGCAGAACTTCAGCACTGCCCGGCTTTGTTTTCTACAAGGTGCCACGCTGGGTTCCCTCCTAAGACTGATCTGAAGAAGGATCCCTTCTAAGTTGACATGGTTGTTAGCAACATGTAGTTCCTTGCAGGCTTCCAGATGGAAGGACTCCGTTTCTCACTGGATTTCAGCCAGAGGCCACTCCGGCTGCTCTACCACTTGGCCCTTTCCATCTGGCAGCCAACAAAATGGTAACTGGCTTCCTCCAAGCCAAGAAGGGTGAGATCTTAGTAGAACAAATGATGCAATCTTTTACACCATAATCACAAATACGTACTTCTAATCATTCTGCAACTTTTGCTTTATTCTATTGGTTGGAGGCACATTACAGGCCCCTCCCACACTCAAGGGGTGGGGCTTTCACAAGAGCGTAAGGGGGGAACGGGTGGGCTGAAAGTCACCTCAGTCTGTCTGCCACAGGGTAGACGAGTTCTGCCTTCAATGTCACTGTCCCTACACACAGGACATACAGTATCCCTGCCCCTGCATGTTAAATGCCATAGCGTCTCTGTTTAGAAAAACAAAACTGTGCCTGTACATTTTCAAACGCATGTTAAAAGGGAGTATTGCTTCCTGCTGAGAACTAGCGCAGCCTCTGGTTATCAAATTGTCCACAAAATTGCTAAATTTCTGTTCATTTTTTGCTCTGTGTGTATGACCAAAAACAAAACAGAAAATAAGTCTTCACCTTCTTACCTCCAAAATAACACATCATAGTCAAACATATAACCCATTCACCCAACCAGGTGCTACATTAAGTAAACCTTCGTGAAAAGGAAGATCTTTAAATAAAAGCCAACCTAAAATTTATCGCATATTTTTCATATAGACACAACCCAAACCATAGTGGAGTAAAATTTTAATTCATTAAGTATCCGCAAACCTCGACCCACCAACTTTCTAGTGAAATTATTCTGTGTACTTCCATTCAGTTCTTTTGAAAAGATTCACTTGCTCTCACAGCAGGATGGCACAGTTGGAAGAGTGAAGTTTAAACTCCCCAAAGGACAGACGTAATTTCACGTCTTTACAAACTGCCCTTACGATCACTGATACAAGAAAAGATAATCGTGTCATTTTCCATTTTCATTACATTCCAAGATTGTACCGAAAATGGATTCATTGGATGCCTTTCAGAATTTGCCTCAAAGATCAAATCAAAAGGTGAATGCAACACAGAACTGGGGCATTTTTGTGGTCGTCCTTCTTCCCTCACGATGAGGCAAATTAAAAACAGAAAGAATCCAAATGAAATCTATTCTCGTCACCGAACAATTCTGGGACTCACTTGCTCATTATAGAAGCCACCTTGCTGTGTTGAAATCTATCTCTGCACATAAAAAACGCGTAGATAAGATCCCATAGCTATTCATAAAAGATAGCTGTCATATTGATACATTTTGTATATGTATGATGAGTTTAGAGGAGATTTAGAACCATCTTCCTTTTAGAAGCTTACAAAATTCTAAGCCTGATGATTTGCTGTCAAATAAAAAGTCTTCCTCTAAGATGGTAAAACAGACTGAGATAATTCCAGGTGGAGCAGCCTGATTTTTAAGGATATTTCTCCAGTGTTAATGTACACACAAATCATCCCCAGATGTTGTTAAAATACAGATGCCCATTCAGTGAGTCTGGAAAGGGACTTGAGGTCCTGCATTTCTAAGGAGATTCCTGGATGCTAATGGGGCTGATCAGGGCTAGGACCAGGATACGGTGAATAATGTACCTGATTGGAGCACAAAAATTTAGGAGACACCAAAATCTCACAAATAAAAATAAATAATACTCAAAGCAATATTTTAAAGTCAAAATGAATACAAAAACATATACATTGAAAATATAAAAAGTTTTAGCATAGATAGGCTGTTCCTTGCTTTACCACCATACTGGACTGTGTGACAGGAATACTGTTTCCCCTTCCCTAGAAATTCCCCGCCATGTTGTGCCACCCCGCAGACCCCACCAAACAGGTTTCTGAGGGATAACAAGGGCCGGGAAACAGAAGGAGCAAGGTAAGGTTTTATCCACCATCATTTTTTCTTTTTTTAAATTTAATTTATTTAATTTTAATGGTACATTGTAGATGTACATAGCGATAACATTCATCATAAGGAATTTGTACCTGTACATAGTATATCTTGTTGCTTCTGTTTTTCCCATAGGCCCTCCCCTCCCTTTACAAAAGCTTTGTTTCCATTTTTTCCTTCCATTTCTTATTTCTCTTGACCCTCTGTTCCTTTCCCCTCCCCCTCCCTTGTTCCCTTTCCCATTTGGACATTTTCTTCCCTTTCCCAGTATAATACATTTTAGTCTTTATTTATACTTTCAGTTTCTCACAGCAGAGAAACAATGCGGTATTTAAACATGTGTGTCCGATTTATTTCACATAAGAGTATGGTCTCAAGATGCATCATCCATTTACCTAGAAATAGCTCAAGCTTATCATTCTTTATGGCAGAGTAGTACTTCAGTGTATAAAAAAAAACACATTTTCTTTATCCATTCCATGGTTGATGGGAATTTGGGCTGTTTCCAAGATTTAGCTATTACAAACTGTGCCCCTATAAACAGGGGTGTACATATATTGCTGCGGTATGATGCTTTTAATTCTTTTGGGAAGATACCAAGAAGTGGAATAGCTGCCCAAATGGAACCTCTAGTCCTAGTTCCCTGAGGAATCTCCACAATGACTTCTATAGTGGTTGCACCAGTCTATATTCCCACCAACAGAAGAGAAGGGTTCCCTTTTCTCCACAGCCCCTCCAGCATTTGTTATTGGCTGATTTGTTGATATTTGTTGATATATAACTTTTTATATTTTCAATGTATATGTTGATCACTGCCATTCTTTGTGGAGTGATGTGGAATCTCAGGGTTGTTTTAATTTGCATCTCTCGAATGACCAGTGATGTTGAACATTTTTTTCGTATGTCTATCTGCTGTTTCTACTTCTTCATCTGAGAAGTGTCTATTCATTTCAGTGGCCCACTTTTGGACTGGGTCTTTAAATTTGAGGGGTCTGATTTTTTTGAGTTCTTTATATATTCGAGATGTTAGTCCTTTGTTGGAGAAATAGGTGGAAAAATTTTTTTCCCACTCTGTGGGTTGTCTCTTCACTCTGTTGGTAATTTCCTTTGCTGTGCAAAAGCTTTTTAATAGGATCAGGTCCCCACTGTTGATTCTTTGTTGTATTTCCTGGGCAACTGGGGATTTGTTCATAAAGTCCTTGCCTACAACTATGTCTTCAAGAGTTCTACCTATTCTATTTTCCAACAGATTTACTTTTTCTGTTTTAATATTTAGATCTTTGATCCACTTTGATTTTAGCTTAGTGCATGGGAAAAAGTACAGGTCTAGTTTTAACCTTCAGCATGTGGAGAGCCAGTTTTTCCAGCACCATTTATTAAAGAGGCTATCTTTCTTCCAATGAGGTTGTTTGGCGCCTTTGTCAAAGATAAGGTGACTGAGAGTGTTTCCACCATAATTTTTTAATTATATAGATTTTGTTAACATTTCCCACATGGTTGAAAATATGGGAGATAATTTTACCTCGGTGGCCGATTAGCTTGGTGGAGCCCTGCTGCTCCTTCAGATCTCACTGCAAGCTGCAAGGCTACCTTGAATTTCAGAGCACAGAGCTTTCCTCTCAGGTCCCTCAACTCTCCTCTCAGCTACCTCAACTCTCTGCGGTATCTGAGATTTGGCTACTCAGTGTGTGGTCACCTGGCAAGCGACATCACATCATCTAAGAGCTTTGTTAACAATCTGGATTTTCCAGTCCCGATGAAGCACTTGTAGGGTAGAATCTGCATTTTAACAGCTTGCACACATGAGTTGGTACATAAGATAATCTGAGAAATATGTTTTTATGAATTTCTAATTTTGTTCCTCAAAAAAATCACGAGCTCTTTACTGTCTGCCCTGTTGTGCACCTTCTCAATAATTCTGGGCCTCTGTATTTGAGTGGTTTTTATGTGTATTACGTAAAGAAAAAGAGCAAACATTTATTTCCTGAAGCACCCTTATATGTTTTATATTCCTTATTGTACCTCTGAGCCAGCAATGATAAATGGCCTCTAGGGGGGAAAAGTCCTATTCTCCTGTGAAAAGAAAAGAAGAAATAAAAAATAAGCAGGCTTTATGGCCACAGGAATGTTTGACGTCTGACCGGCACCAACTGCTCCTGTGTAGCAAGAGGGGTAATTTTTCAAGAAGAATGTCAAAATTGACTGCATTAACCTTGAAATGCAGGGCCTCTGGGGTTATAAATTTCTGCAGTCTTGCAAGGCAAAGACATTTAGGAGAGAAGAGCAAAGGGGAAAGGGTGGACGTAGAGGGGAAAATATCCTCACCTCACAAGCAGAAAGAAAGATCTTCAAAGCTTAATCTTGGGCAATCTCCTGGACAAAATACCATCGATCTTGTCTGGTCTTTTGAATGAATTTAGTACAATTTTTTACGTAGAAATTCAGTAACTCCCACTCTTGCTTCTTAGAAAAAGTTTAAAATAAAAATCCATTGCTCTTTTTTCACCAGTGGAGTAGAGTTCTGAAGAACTAAGTAATTTAAAAATCATAGAATTTAATTTTTAAGAATCCTTTTGTAGCAGTTTGCCCAGAATGATTTTTTTTACAATCAAGATTCATCTTAAACAGAATTCCAGTTTTCCACTATCCAGATTCACATTTTCCAGACTTCATTGAGAAAAGTGTTAACGTGAACATGAGGCAAAATATGATATTTTTACAGAGGAAGAGTCACAGGGATTCACCAAGGTAGTGAAAGGGGTCAGGGAAGAGGAGAGAAGTAACATTCAGCAAAGCAGGATGAGTGAGAAAGGGACATGAAAATTAATGTGTTTGGGGTATGATCTATTTCTGATGATACTGAGAAAAATAATTTTTATTATACTATGTACCAAAGAAGTCACAATTAATTGATGCACACAAATCTTAGAAATCTGCTATTCTACTTGACATACACTTGCCCATACAACTTAATATCAAATGTAAGAAAAATGTTAACCAATCTATAGTAACATAAAATATAATATAAAACATCTCCTGCCATTTAAATAACAAAGAAGGCTTAGATCTAAGACACTACAGCTGAAAAATACCTCCCCCCACCCAAGTTAAGTCACCAGTGCTGCCATTCAGGACCTTTACATTTTAAACCTGAAAAATTCATTTTCCCCCCTCTGATGTTCTTTCCATTTATGGCAGCATACATACCACTCAGTTTGCTTTGTCTGATATTTGCTCTGATTGTTATCCACTTCATTCTTGCATTCCCCTTACTACTTTTTTTAAAATTTGATGCTTGTTGAAGAAGTTGGATTGACAGCCCAAGAGACCAAAATCCTCTATTTATCCAGAGAAAAGTAAAGAGAAAAGCAATGAGCCTCAGCGTGTCCCTGATCTCCGGTGCACTCTCAGTCTAACAGCTGAGCCCGTGGTTCTCGGAAACCCCTCCACCAGCCAATCTACTTTTTTTATCCTCCTGAAGCTCCTGATGACCTGTAAGGCAAGGCACAATACTAGTTCCAGGGCAGCTGCCTAATGTGTTGGCATTGGATGTGGGTGGCACATGAAATCTGCAAGAAGTTAATAGAACCCATAAGCCTCTTCTTACCTCAAAATGAAATGGATTTGGCATTGCTCAAGCATCAGGTGTTCAAAATTCTGTGTGTGAATGTGTGCATTTACATGTGTGTATACATGTGGGTACACATGCGTGTGTTGGGTGTGTACCTAGAGTGAATTCTCAGATTTTCCATGTGTTCAATCACCTTTTTTCATCGCATATCTTAATCTGAATGATCTCATATGTGGCCTGAAAATCTGCAGTGCTAGGAAGTTCCCAGTGAAGCAGAGGCTATTGGTCCGTGGAACACATTTTGAGTGGTGAGAGTTAAGCTGGGATTAGCTACTTTTAGAATTAATCTCATCATAGAAATAAAAATATTACCTTGATATCTAAGCCACTAAATCTCTCCACAGTACACAGCATCCCCCTCTACACAGTTGATTTCGTCATGATGACAAACAGTGATGGAATCATAGAGAATCTATGATTCAGGAGGAATCTGTATTTGCCTACTAAACTCTGTATTGTGTAGAATGTACTGTGTTAGCACTATTTGGGCGATATGGTTTGTAGAGAGGAGGACACTCAGACCTTGCCCTTATCCTTAAATTTGAGCTAAATGCTCATGTATATGAGACCTCTCAGTGGGTTGGCAGCTGACCCCAGGAGTCTCCAACTGACCAGAATAATTTGTCACCCTGCCTTCAGCTGGAGAGTGCAGCACATTTTACTTTCCAAACTGTGTCATTTTATTTTGAATTTCATCCTTATGGTGGATTTCAATATGCTACAATTTCAGTTAACAATAATCGATATGCTTGAAATTTTTTAGATAGCTAGAGATGATGCATATCTAATAATTAAATGTTAATTTTTCACTTTGGGAAAATTTCATGCCCAGGTTTCTAGTCTATCCTCAAGCCATTTGTTTATATAAATTGAGACAAAATTCACATCAGCATTCCTTAATGAAAATTTAAAATTTCTCCCCGTGTGGGCCACACCAGGAAGATTGACCAGGAAGAGAACTATTTCATGACTTTCCAAGGAATTTCTTTTCTAAATTGGAATAAAAGTCTGTGGGTAGAAAAGCACACTGATAAGAGACCATTTCATACAAACAGATTTTTTAGAAGTTAGGAGTTTTCGAGTGGAAATTTATCAAAGGGTATCGCATCGCAGCTTGTAGACATTTTTTAGAAGGCAACTGATGTTGCAGTCCATCTCTTCTTTATATAAACACTAGAAATTCTTAACATATATCTATAGAGTGAAAAAATAAAATTAAAACGTGGGCTAAATTTCTAAGAAGGGTATTTCATACCAGTTCATTTTACAGGCTAGATGCTGAGCAATTCTGTGCTCCATTTCTAGACACAGAATCACTGTGTTTTCCAGGCACTTTATTTGAGTGCTTGGGCCACGTGACTGGTTCTGCCCCTCAGAAAGTGGGCAGAGTGATAGCTACGATTTCCAGGCCTGACTGTCAAATGTCCTATCTGATTTACTCTCTTCACTCTGGGGGAGCTGAATGCAATGTCGCTTAGACAACTTCCAGGAATTTGTAGAAGATGAACGTTCTAAAACATGGAAAGAGTTGCTTATAGTAGACAGTTTCACTTTCTCTTATTAATATATATGCTAAGCATTACGTAGGTAGCATTTTGTAAGTGATAACATTTCCTAAACTTAATTTCCTCTGACTTTTTTTGAAGAAACATTTTCAGAGATTATGGTTTTACTAGTTTAGTGCCATCCTTAATGCCATGCACAAGATTTCTTGTATATAATGAAAATTCTGAATAAAAGGACCTCAGGAGGTGCATTATCCCGTGTAATACAGGTTTGTAATCACACAGTAGAAGAGAAAAGGGTACATCTGGGAAATGCAGAAGACCAGAAGCTAAAGGATCAGAAGAAGGTCTGTCATTGCTGAGGCTGCCCACATAGGAGGCATGAGAAGGATCACAGGCTGCCCCCAGGAGCAGAGTGGCCCCCATTCTCAGCTAGCAAGGACAAGAACTCACAGTACAGAACTGAATTCAGCCAAACAGACCTGAATGAATTTGAAAGTGGTTTTTCCCAGGACCTCCAGAAGGGGCAGCCCTGGAAAACCTTCATTTTTCTCTAAAGAGAGTTCTAAATCAAGCCATGCTGTATCTATAATTCTGACCTACAGCACTTGGAGAGCACACATCTGCTTTTTAACTCATGATATTTGTAGCAATTTGTTATGACAGTGATTGACAACTAAAACAGAGATTAATATATCAAGTTATTTCAGTTTGTACCAGTGGAGTGAATAGTCTGAACAGGGCTATAGGTAGTAGAAATGCAAATTAAAAAGACCGAATCTTAGCTAGACATAGCAGTACGTGCTTGTAATCCCCAGCCTCTGAGGCAGCAATTTACAATTTCATGACATCCTGTCTCAAAAATCAAAAAAAAAAGGAGGGGGTACTGGAGATAAAACTCAGGTTGAAGGCCCGGGATTCAATCCTGACTGCACACACGCACACGCGCACACACACACACACCCACACGCACACACGCACATGCCAGAGATATTCATCCTGCCAACCCCCATTCACCCCCAACCACCGGAAAAGTCCCACGTGTCCTGACCTGGCCTTCTACTCTCACCTGATAGGAGGATCCTCTCACCCTCCGCGCCAGCAGTGATGCCCAATTAGAATCAGGGTTTTCATGCTCACACCACAGGAATAAGGCACGTCCTCTGTGGTGTCAAAGGTGGTCAAGTGAGGAGCCCAACTCCCAACTCCACGGAGCAGCTTCCAGGAGTCTTCCTGCACAAGCGACCAGCAGGAGCCACACGACGGAGCAGAGCTGAAGGAAAGGAGAGCTTTAAACAGAGTGAAGTCAGTGCTAACTGACAAAATAGTAAAATAATAGCTTAAACACTGGTTGTAACTTCAAAGCAATAATTTTTCAAGACAGAATGTGGCTAAAATTTGATTTTGCTTATTAAACATTGTCACGATTTTTACATCAACTATGTGATAAAGAAAATTTCTTTGGGGAGGAGGAGGGAGGGAAGAAAGCTACTGCTTGTTATTTAGAGATCACTGATGAGTTAGGCACAAAGCAATTTGGATTGATTGATGTTGGCATAGTGGATGGCTCAATAGTGTAATGAATGTTATGTAAAATGTAAGTGCTGGGTATAAAGTGATTTGTTTCTTTTGTGAGGTTGTTTTTATATAATACGGCTATGAAGCACAGACATAGGAACATAGCTAGAGGTTTCCAGGATGTCTATGATATAATGAGAAAGGGCTTTGAATATGTTGATACAGTGAAAAGTCTGTAGAGAAAAAGAGGGAAACAACTTCAAAGTAGGAATGACTGACTCCAAAGGTTCACCAGGAGACTGTGGGACGCCATTTACCAGGGGATTAGCCTTAGCTGGGAACAGGCTTCACTCCAAAGACAAGATGAGGAAGTAGGAGGAAGGCTAAGAGGAGAAACTTGCTTTTAGTGGCAGGGGTCCAATCCACAGAGTGCTCCTCTGATGGTTTGGGGATTTTCTCAGTAGGTTAGAGGCACAATAATTTTCTAATAGCAAGGAGAAGGAAATGTAAGTGTTTTATGATAGTTCTAGGACAGTTACACTCAAATACAATTAAAGAGTGATTCTTCGATCAATAATTATAATAAATGGAAATATGATGTCTTAAATAGTTGTTTCTTTGAGCATTCCCATTATTTTGAAAAATCATTTCTCTTCCTTTGAAATTAAAAAGACCATTAGTAAAATTGTCATGCTTTACTAGTGGTTTTTAAAAAGTTAATTATAGCTCTGCCATCTCCTAGGTATTTTTGGCCAATTACTACAATTTATTTTCAAGAGAAAACCAAAGCTAAAAGGGTATATTTTCAACTATACAATCAAGAAAGAAAAATCACTGAATAACAACATTTTTCTACCTCAATCAATGGTAGGCAGCATCATTACTTATTAATACATGTTATGAGCCCCTTTTTCATCCCCTCTTCATTTTCTTATGTTACAAACCAAGTTCAGGTGTGACATCTTGTCCTACATATCAATGGGCCAATCTTATTTGGAGAATTCAAGACACTCAGCCTGTTGTTTAGGCATCTGGGAGACAAAAAAAACAGGCAGAGGAAGTGCAGTGGGGGTAAGAATGTACCATTACAACTGCCAGCTTTATCTGGAAGCCCCAGAGAGAACTGAATAAAACAAAAATGTGGCTGCGGTCATGTGAAGAGAGCAGAGGACTAGCTAGATGGTCTCTTGACCAAAAAAAGTCAATCACATTAATTAAACAGTCTCTATTCGTACACGCCGCTTTGAAGTGGAAGTCTCCTAACAGCTCGGGGATATCTCTTACTGCCCGTAGCTGGACTGAGTGCAGCAAATACTCTGTGTACATTTCCAAGCTACATATACCCACATGACTACATGCATCAGTCACGCACTAAGGTGTGCCTGACATGGTGCCACATTCTGTGTGTACAATTACACTTTTATCATGGATAATAATTAAATGCCACCCCCCAAATGAAGTCACCATTAGAACACTAGAGGAAGGTCGGAAATATGGAAGATATGAGGAAGGTAACAGAGGTAACAAAGCTTCTCTTTATACTATTTATCTTTTCATGTCTTCAACCAAAAATGACATTATTGACTGATTCTGGAAAGGTCAGGTGATCTTTGTCCTGTGTCTACCATGATTAAGTCAAGAGCTTCTTCAAGTCACTTGACATCTTTAGAACTCAGATTTTTCTGAAAGGGAGACTGAGATTAGAGCTTTGATTTACTGACATCTAGACTCATGCAGTAATCTAATCAGAGTGTTGGGCTCCTGTCCTGGAAAGTGAGCTTTTGTGGGGACAAACATATTCCAGAAATTTAAGAGTCACCGCAGCCCAGTACAATCCTATCACAAGTTCAAGTATATCTCCAGAAAGAAAGGTTCAATTCTAACCCCAGTTACCTGTTAAATATGACCTTATTTGGAGATATGATCTCTGCATATATAATTAATTTAAAATGACATCATGCGGGAGAGAAGGGGAGCGTATAAATCCAATATGACTGCTGTACTTGTGAGAAGAAAAGAGCCAGACACACCAGGAGAAGCTATGTAATAATTCAGGCAGACACGGAATTGAAATTCTAAGCATTGCCAGAAACCACCAGAAGCTAGAAAAAGCAAGGGAAGATCTTCCGAGTAAGCGAGGACCCTCTCAATGCCTTGATTTCAGACTCTGGCCTCCAGAATGATCAGACAATAAATTTCTGTGGTTTCATGCTTTCTCATTTGTGGCACTTTCTTATGGCAGTTCCAACAAGCTCACATAGACCCCATGGTAAGAAAGCCAAACAAAGTGAATATAAGGTCTCTCTGCCTGTCTCACCCACATATACTCCATCAGCAAATCCTGTTGACTGCACCCACGAATTACATCCAGAGTCTGGCCATTTGCACTAACTCTCACTCCTGTTTTCTGATTCAATCCACCATCCATCATCTCTAGCTTCAATATTGAGCTATTCCTCTTCTTGAATCAGCTGGCTCCTCCCCACATAAATGTATCAGTTAAGGACACTTTCCCAGGGAACCCCAGTTCTCTTTGGCTTTTATCTACTACACCTCAGCCAGTGTCAAGGCTCCTGAAAGATTGTGTACAAGCTGCTTCCACAAACTGGAAGTTTAAGCCATGAAATTTAAGCCATGTGTGTTCATTTATATATTTTCTATTGCTGCTCTGTTTTCAACAGCAGAGATCTGGTGGTTGTATCAAGGACTGAAAGGCCCACACAGTTGAAGCTATTAATTATCTGGACACTTACAGAAAATGTTCACTCCTATTTAAAGCAATCTGGGAATCTGGTAATTCTGTGCCCAACAGTTCAGAGCCTCCTTTCAGGAGATACACAAATCTCTTCTTCAAATCCATTCACTTAGGGAAAGATAGTTCCTCAGGTGTTCAAAATGTGTGGACCATCTTTGAAAAGGTGTGGTGTGTTGGAAAGGTTTGATGCAGAGTGGATTATACCTGCACATGCAAACTCCTGTGTCCACACACATAGGTATAAGTCCTCCTCTGTGTTAGTTTCCATTGCTGTGGCAAAATATATGATATAAACAGCTTAAAGAAAAAAAGATTTCCTTTGGCTCGTAGCTTCAGAGGATTCAGTCCATGGTTAGCTACTTCTACTGCTTTTAGACCTATGGTGAGGCAGAAACATCATAGCAAAAACTCATAGTGGTGGAAATCTCTCACTTCATGGCATCCAGGAAGCAGAGAAAGCTCAAGAGAGCCAGAAAGAGCCAGAGACCAGACACAGACCCCAAGGTCATGCCCCATGATCCACTTCCTGCAACAAAGCTCTACTTCCTATTTCCATCACCAGCAATAATGCCATAAAATCATAATCTCATCAGTGGAAACCAGTGGATTACTCCACTGATAAAGTCAGAATTTCATGATCCAGTCACTTCCCCAAATCCTTTCAGCAACCAATTCTTCAACACAACAAACCTTTTGGAGGGTCATTTTGGATCCCAAACATAACACACTCACTGGAGGGTGGATCTGGAAACAGAAAGAGAATGGTACCCCTCTACTGCCACATTTCAATGAAAAATTCTACAGACTTCAATAATTCTAAATCTGAAACTGTCTTTCTTGATTGATGAAGATGTCAAGGTCAGAGGAGAGCATGCATTTTATTTAACGTATTTTAGGGTAGTATGTAATTTTAAACATGTAGACATAGTGGTATGATTCTCCACTGGACTTCTGCACTAATCTTGTATGTATTAACAGACTTGTATAGGGGAAAGATTCTAATAGACTTTAAATGTTGTTTTTTCTAAATTAGACTGGGAGTTTCAATCAGTAATATGTGTAGCCCAGTATACTCCAGCATTGACATTGTATAATAATTATAATCTGGCAACTCTGGCCTCAAAGAAGCGAAATTCTAGCTTTTTGCACAAGCCCAGGAGTCATGTCATTTGTTTGCCTTACATCTTTGTGGTTAATGTTTACAGGAATTGATAGCTAGCAACATCAGAACATGTTTAGCCTCACAATGAAGTTCTATGAATTTATAAATGTTCTTTAATCTCGGCTACATGAATAAGGCTTAGGGAAAAGATGGTTTTAGCTAGCCTTCAATTTAATTTCTCATTTTGTTAATCTCAGAAGTCCCTTCAGTAGCCCATCAGAACCTGCAAAATACTTTCCAATCCCGGAGATCTTCAGTAATAGAAGACACCTTAAAATTACTCTTTCTTCTTTTCTGCTTCTCTTCAAATGATGTTAACTATAAATCATTATGATTATTACACATGTGTCAAAACATTTACCAGGACTTGCTAGCAACCATTCTTACAAGTTGCCCTGGTGAAATATTCCTAATATTTGCTATTGGCAAAAGTCACTATTGAGTTTTAAGTCATAGATCCTTACAACTTTAATTCAACAGATTTTCAATAAGGGCCATGTGCCAGCTTGTGCACATAAATAGAACTACTAACTAGGTACCAGTGGGGACATATCATTTCACAATGTAGATGCAGATTTTGCTGGAATAGAGCTATGGTCCATTGGGTAAACCAGAAATAAGGCAAATACTAGTACAAAAAAAAAAAAAAAACTGTTCAAATTTTTCTTACATGCCAGGAAGGACCATGAAGGATTTGAAAAGCAATTATGTGAAATGAACCTGCCTTAACTGGCAGAGACGGGGATAGGTCACAGAAGGCTTTTTTAAGGCAGTGACATTTACATGGAAACTACTACAAGGCACAGATGTTAAAGCATTTGGCAAGACCCTGAAGAAGGAAAGAACTTCGATCAATTGAACAAAGACCAACGTGGCTAGAGAGGAATGCATGAATAGGGTAAAAACAGTGTCGAAGACTAAAGAGGGGTGCATGGTGCAGATCAAAGACCATCCTCCACATGAAGTCGGGAAGCTTTTCTGTAATGTGCCAGATGATTAGACATTATTGGTCATGTGGCAAAGATCAAGAATGTTTTTCAGATCCTTATATATCAGAAAGGAAAACAAATTTGTACTTTTTAATTGACAAAACTAAGATATAGTAATAACAATGTGTGTGTGTGTGTGTATTAGTGATAAGAACAGAACTCTTTGGGGGGAGAATAAGATTTTGATTATTAATAAGGCTTCAAATTTAGTGTTTTCTATGACCAAAATCATTAGATTTTGTGTATTTCACCTTCAAAGATGTCTTTTACACAAAAGGGCACTACAGAAATCCTTCAGCATTTGCTTTTACTTAGGCGTGTTCATCATGGAACCAGGTATTAATAGAACTCTATCAGGTTCTTGCCTGATATTTGCCTTTTATCATGTCATTATGCTGTGGGTTAATCATTTCCACTTGAATGTGAGGCGGAAATGCCTCAATTACACAGTTAAGGAGATTTGGACATACAAAAATTTCCTTTGCACTTGCATTGAGCTCTGAAAAGTATTGCTGGAATTGTTAATGAAGTCTGTGGGGAATGATCATTTATTTTATTTTAAATTATGCTAGGTAATATTGTTCCTAAAATCCTGAGGGAGAAGAACTGTAAGATTTTGCAAATGGGAAGAGAATCAAGAAATGGCAGGAAGAGGAGAGAGAGGACAGAAGGAGACATAAAAAGAATTAAGACATGTTATGTACATGCACCAACTCCCCACAACGAATATAAATTATTATTTACTATAAACATGTACTAATAAATCTAAAAATAAAAGATACTAAGTCACAATTAAATCCTGGTTTGTTAGGTGATATGTAGTTTTCTCTATTCTAAAAAAAAGTTTACCTACCTTGTTCTGCAGTAAACAAAGATTCTAATTTTCAACAATCTAATTTATATGGAAAATATTATGTATATTCTTCATTTCAGTTACAATTTCACTGATATTTACCATTTTTGCAGATAAATGACCAAGCAACACAGAAGGAACCATTCAATTGTGGAGGAATTTGAACTGAACATGTGTGACATGTAAATTCATTTGTTTCTTAGCTATTCCCACAGCATTTCTCACCACAGGTGAGTTCTTAACTCAGATTTCCTTTTACTCCAAATTATATTTTATTTCAAGAATCTCAAACAAACTTTTAAACAAATTATCCTAAACTCTTCAATATCAGGAAGACAGCTAAGAGGTGTTCATTATAACAGTTCCTTAGAATTCAATCCTAAGGACCTTAATGAAGAACTGAATTTAAAGACTTTTTCCATTCTTAGCTGAGAAAACATCCCGCACACTGATGTGTCTGGGGAATGAGGGATTTACTGTGATTTTACTTCTCACTCTACCAAATCTTGATCTTTCCAAGACAAGCAAAAGAATAGAGAAATGAAATAAAGTTGGTAGCTGGATTTAAGAGCTGAATGCTAAAGTTCAGAACTGATCCTTGATAAATGCATATCTGTTTTAGTTTTCTAGCACTGTATAATAAATTTCCATACATTCAGAAGCTTAAAAAAACACCCATTTGTTAGGTTTAGAGTTCTGTAGAAAATCTAGCATGGTGTGGCTTGGTTCTCTGCTCAGGACTAAAATAGCCAGGCCTGAGTAAGGGGCAAAACCTGGGGAAATTCTGCTTCCCAGCTTGTCCTACATGCTGACAGTGTCCAGAACCCTCAGAGTGAAAGACTGAGATTCTCCCTCCACCAAAGACTTGGAGCTGAGACACAGTCTCCTATCTACAGCATGCATCATTCTTCAACATGTGACTCAGTCTACTCAGGCCAACCCAGACATTAACAGTTTCTTAGTCAATTAAGCCATACAGCAACTTAATCTAGAGAGAAAAACCCCACCAAATTCCCAGTCCCAAGGGAATTTGTGAGGCCTATTTGGGGGTCCCACTCAGAATTCTGTCTACCACAACATACGTGAGATGCCAACAGGAAAACAATTTGAATTCCCACATCAGGGTGTAATTCCTTTTCCTTTTTGAATGTTTAGATTTCATTTCTGAATCTCAAAAAGCAATCTGCATACTAGAAATAGATTTGTATCTCAAGATTTGTAGCAGAGCACTATAATGACTCCATAAATAAAAATGATAACATATCAGAAGATAGAAAAATTCATGGTCATGAGATCTCAAACAATAATTTCATTTCTAAGGCTAACATCATCTTCCTTCAACCCAAAATTTCCTTCTTACCAAAACAGGTTTTTTTAAAAATAAGGATTGTGGTAGTTGAAAACATTCAGTTAGAAATAAACAGGCTCAATATTTGTAAGCATAAAAATATTTAAAATATTAAAATATTCAGAAACTCAAGTTCAATGCTTTTTCTCAGGAAATTCAATATTTTTTGAGTTGTAAAACCTGGTCTATTGTTGGGAATGCTCGGATTATTGTGTAAATAGAATCCATTACTTCCCACAAAGTAGAAACTTTTAACAAAGAGATTGGTAAAGGTAAGCGTTGTTAATGTAAGTACACTCTAAAAATAAATTTAGATAGACAATATGCATAAGTGCATTATTTTAAGGTCTAAATTGAAGGATTAATCATTGTAGTAACAATCTAAGTCTATCACTAGCATCATTATATTGTTTTTGCAAAATATGTCAGACAAAAGAAATCATGGTTTTTAAAAATTTTTATATTATGTTCTAGCTCATATTTGATATCCAACGTCAAGCATATTTCACAAATTTGTTATTTCAGGATTTAGATTGTACCTTTAGGTGTTTAAAGTTAGTTTTTATTGAACAGTTGGTTGCTCTTTAATGATAATCTAGTATAAGGCCACATAGGACACATAAAATGTTATATAACCACTCTAACATGCCCGTATATATTTTTGCCAATAAAATAAAAAGTTTTTGCACATAAAATACTTTCCAGAATTCTTGCTGTGGTTGCTCAAATTCTCTTCATGAAAAAGTCAAGGAATCAGCACGCAAAAACATTTTAATTATAGCGGAGGAGAAAGACTGATTAAAAGCAAGGAAACAATGTTCAAATCAACTCAAGATTACAAGGATTGGCTGGAGGCTGCTTTGTTTCCAACGTGAACTTTAACAACACAACTTCATCTCGGTTGCCATGGCAAGCCAGCCTTTGTGTGCTGATATTTGTTTGCAATCTATTTGTTTCTTTCTGATTAACATGCGCTCTGCTAAGGTAAGGAAAGTCTAAAAAATTAGCTTTTGCAGTAAGAAAGAAAACTATTATTAGATATCTCTATATTTGACAAGAATGAATTAAGCTTTTCTTTTTTTTCTCTCCAGGAATAAAACCTAGCGCAATCAACTAGCTGCCAGCTCTTCAGGTTCCAGTCTGTTTCGGTTATCTTTTGTTCCATAAAAAGGCTTCTCAAAACTTAACCATGTAAGAAATGAACCATTTTGTTATGCTTGTGCATTCTGTGGGCCAGAACAGACAGCATATGGTGGCAATGACTTGTCTTTGCTCTGTTATATGTCTGGGAAACTCAGCCGCGAAGACCCAAGGAGTGTCTGAGACCTCTAGGGGACTGAATTATTTGGAACCATCTGCAGTCACATTGCTGGCACTTCACCTGGAATGAATTGAAGCCTGGGCATAAAAAATACTCTGCCTCTTCATATGGCTTAGAGTCTATCAGTGTGGCAGCTAGAAGTTCCATAGCATCATTTGTCACACACTCTATTGATCACAATGCTTATCAAGTCCACTAAGATTCAAAGGGACAGTCCATTATCCTCACTTTTCAATGGGAGGAATGTCGAAGAATTTTTTTTTTCCATCCTAAAAACAACACATTTTTCACAACTATTTTCCTATTACTTTTCCATTACCGTGATTGTGAAAATGAATGCTAAGAATGGCAGAGTTCTATGTTTACTAATAGTACAGCAAAGACATACACCATTTGGAACTTCTCAGAAGTCTAGCTGGGTCTTGAACCTACTTAGTCTATTTTAATGATTTGATTGAGTAACTGATTCACATTAGCTAAAAACACTTCACCTTTACAGTGGTTTTTCAAACAACCAAACACCAAAATGAACCAGTCAATAGGTGGTAACACATGAGATAGGGCCTAGCGTCTCATAAGGAAGATTAAAGACCAATACTACCTGAAAGAAATGAATGGTAGGCATCCAATAAATACCAGTGTAAATAGGATCTGCACATTACTATTACCCCAGCTGTACTGGAACTGCTTTGCAGAATGAGCCTGGATCAGAAGACAACTAGCTCTTGCGTGGCCCTCCCTTTACCAGTTCTGCATTCCCAGAACCCTCTTTTGGTCATGAGAATAACGGAAAGTAACCCTGATTTATCCTACCCAGAGATTCTATTCTTCTTCCATTTATTATATAAACATGGTCATTTTCTTGCATGGGTTTTGGTTTTCTTATCTGTAAAATGAAACTGTTGGATCTAAATAACCTGTAAATCCCTTATAGTACTGAAAGTCTTTATTCACATTTTTTCTTTCATTGCTTGTTTCGTTGTTGCTGCTATTGTTACAATACTGTACATATGAAAGCTGGTAAATCCAAACCATATTTTGAAATAGGTTCACCAATGGAAATAATGGTAGATGAAAGTGATTCCCCAGGTGCCTACATTTAATCCGGTTGTCTGATATTATGTTTACATTAGGAACATGATTGATGTTAGTTCTTCCTTTCATGGTAATGAGTTTCTGGTTTTCACAGACTACCAGCAACTTTTGAACAACCAGTAAGGTGTGTTTTTGAGTAGATGTACTCTAAAACAAAACTTAAAATGCATGAAACACAGGGCCTGACATTATAATCCCCAGCCATATTTGTGGCAAGAGCAGAAATTGAGTAAAATTGCATTTTTCACTTGAAACAAGCAGCAGATGCTTGCTAACCAGCCAAAGGAAAATCCCTGTTGAGTATTACTGGAAGAATAATCCAAATAAACTCTTTTAGTTTCCAATAACTAACTCCCTACCTCCTGGAATTACTGCTACTTACAAGCAACTTGACAAGCAACTTGACCTTTGGAAAACAAGGACTGACCTGTCCAGCACTGCCCACCATCACTGCACACCGCGACTCTGGGCCACTGCTGGCCAAGTGCACGGACTTTTCTACACTCAATCAGGGCGGTACAGCTGTAGCCACATTGATTTAAGAGTCTAAAACACCAAAGAAAAATCACAATTGTGTCTTACAATTTAAGTTTAGTGGCTAAAGGTAAAACGATGGTACGTTTAGGTGTAATGCATCTGTTAATGTATTTTTATTGTACTTGTAATGAAAGTATCAGACAGGGATGGCAAATGAGACCAACTGAAACATCAAAATCATCTTCAGTTCCACAGAGACAACAGGATATGTGATAATTTTGTGACAGGAATCCAAGAAAGAGGCAATCAAGTTTTGCTGATAATCTAAAATAGTTAAGCTGTAACTGCCAGAGCCATTAGTTAATTTCTTAGGAAGCTGAGTAGTATTATGGTTTATATCTGGATGTCTCATAAACAAATCCTAGTGTGCTCATAGGTGGGGCTTTGGAGACATGATTGGATCATGGGAAAATGATATGTATCAGTGGATTAGTCCAGCGATGAGTTTATAGCTAAATGGGATGGTGGAAGGTGAGGCCTCTTGTGGCAAGAGGTGGGTGTGACTGGGGGTGTGGCCTGGAAGGATCTATCTCCCTTCCTCCTTCTTCCTTTGATCTGTCTGCCTGCTTCTGTTGCATGCCATGAGCTGTTTGTTCTCTGTCATGCCACTCTGCTGTCTCTTTGTCTTGAAGCCAGCAGACTATGGACTGAAACTTCTACAAGCTGTGAGTCAAAATAAGCCTCTCCTCCTTTAATGTGCAGGTGTCGGGTACTGTATCCAAGCTATGAGAAACAGACAGATTTTGGTACCCGAGAAGAGGGTCATTGCTATGACACCACTGACCATGTGATTCACAAGCCTTTGGAACTGGCTTGAAGGAGGAGTTTGGCAAGGTTTGGAGATGCAGGCTAGCAAAGGAGACCTAGAAAACTTCAAGCCATGCTTTTGGGAGATCCTGGTCAGAGCTCAGGAAACCTGAATTCTGATAAAAATTCACCCTATAAAGACCAGGCTCAGGAGGCTTCAGTTGGAACGAGGACTGCATTGGCAGTTGGACTCCAAGCCATATATATTATATGCTGGTAGAAAATTTGTCTGCATCTTGCTCATGTCCAGAGACATTGCAGGAGACTGAGATTAATCTGAATCAATTTGATGGAAGAAATTTCAAGGCAGGCTAATGTTGAGGCAGTTGCATGGCTACTGCTGGGGACATTTAGCCAGCTCTACCTTGAGAATCAAGAGCAAAAGGAATGATTTTAAAAGTTTTGAGTTTGGCCAGAAAGAAAGCTCCTGTAAAGTTGGGGCCTGCAAAGATAAAGAAAAGGAGAGTTTGGTTGTTAAAAAAATCAGCATTGGAAAGAAGCCAAATTCTTCACTACGAAACAATCAAAAAAATGACTTAAGAGCATGTGCAAGGCCTCACAGACTCAAGCATGGAAAAGCAAAAGACTTTGCTTTGAGAAGAGAGCCCCCATACAGGACAGTCCAAGAAGATGTGAGGATAAAGTCAAAAGTGCAGTCAGGTTGTTGGGATAGCCAGGAACATCTGAGGAAAGCTGCAAGGAGTGAGCAAAACCAGCCCAAGAGAATGGCCAAGAGGTCCATGAGCACTGGTGGTGCCACAGGGGCAGAGCCACCCAATCCTTTTGCAGTTCACATCTCACGACAGATTGCCACAGGTGCTGGACATGGAACTAAGTGATGTAATGTTTGCCCTGCTGGATTTTGGTTTTCCTTTGGCCCAACCTTTTCTATTCCCCTATTTCTATCTTTTGGAAAGGGAACATTCATCACATGCTATTGTATGTTGGCAGTGTTAACTTTCTTTCCACTTTTACAGGGTTTGCAGTTAAGTGTTTACTTTAAATCTCAATCAGTTTGAGTGAAACCCCACAGACTTTGGACTTTTTAGAAATGCTGAAACTGTTAGGACTTCGGCAGCTCTTAGAGATGGACTAAATGTATTCTGTGTAAGAGGATGTGATGGTGTATATCTGAATGTCCCCTCATAGACTCATAGGTGAAGATTTGGGGAGGTAATTGGATCATGGGCGTGATACTTACCAGCGGATTAGTCAGAGGTGAAACCTGGTAGGAAGAGGGCCACTGGGGTGTGGGGGACTGCTCTTCTGCCCTCCTCCCTTGATCCTGCTCTGCTTCCAGCCACCACGCCACAAGCGCTTTCTCTTCTACTGTGCCACCCTGCCTTAAAGCCGGCAGACTATGAACTGAAACCTCTACAAACTGCGAGCCAAAATAAACCTCCCTTCCTTTGAATTGTGAGTGTTAAGTATTGTGTCTCAGTGATGAGAAAGTAACTAAGACATGTGTGGTGTTGTTCACTTTGTACACCACCACACTGCTGAATCCTAGCATAGTGCCTGCTATCTACAATGTGCTCAATACATTTTTGTTGACTTTGGTGAATTTCACAGGGAAGAAGTGGATTTAAAAATATGGTGAGACTTGGATTCTAACCAGAGGTATGCCAGGTTTGGGGACTGTCTGTTAGTTTCCCTTAAAATCATAAAGCTGAATGAGGGCTTGCTAATCTCTTCTAGTACTGACTCATTTGATGGTAATTACTACGCTTTTTGATTTTGATTAAAAGTGAAGTAAAAACAAAACACTGAATATGACCCTCAATTCAAATACTAAAATATCACAAAATTTAAGACAACCTAAACTCAAAAGCCTGTGGCAAAAACCACAAATACAAGCATTGTGTCACCCCTCCATGCACACACACTTGTACCACCTTAAACTGCACATTGAGTAAACCCAATGGTTCCCTCTTTAGGTGGAGACATTAATGCTCATTTTGCTGTACTCCAAAAGGCACTAAAGGGGACTAAATATTTCTTAAAACTCCTCCTTTTAAAGGCAAATTTTTGCTCACATCATGAGAAACTCTAGAAGAAATCATAAAACCAGCCAGTAAAACATAGCGAGGTATGCTGGACAAACACAACTGTGCCTGCTTCCTCTGTAAAACAGTTCTTTGCCATTTATCTTTCATTTATGCCTTCATTTTAACATTAATATTAAAGTACAAGATAACTAATTAAAGGCATTTTGTTAATGTAACACAGAATCCTGATATAAATATCTGTTTATTTCTCTAATAGGAATTGCAAACGTGATTCTTTTTTTTTTTTTTTTGAGGGTGCTCAGGATCGAACTCAGGGCTTTGTGCTTATTAGGCAAGTGCTCTACTACTTAAGTTAAATCTCCAGCTCCTGCATACATGATTTTTAAGGGCAATTATAGTGCTTTGAAAACCTCCAATACATACTGAGTGTGTGGGCAATATTAATGGATGGGAGAGGGAGAGATGATTTTCTCTGTGCTGAAATGTATGCTTCCCTTCATATATGTGAAGCAGCCACTGCAACACGTCTATCCTACAGGAACTAAGCTTTGCAGGCTCCCTGCCCCCAGGTGAGCATGGGAACTGCTCTCAGCAGCGAACAAGTTCCCAGGTGCCAAGTCCCATTCTTGGGCAAGCGTCTCTAAGCAGGTTTGGCTTCTCTAGACTCTCCTCCATGATGCTAGGTGAATGCGCAAAACTCCAAGTCTCTAAAGAATCACTGTGCTGAGAGAATCACTGCAAGGAGACAAGCTGACCAGAGATGCCCGCACTGATCTGTCACACAGTGAAACATCAACTTTTATTATGCTTAGTCTCTGAAATCTCAATTTATTTGTTATAGCAGCTGGTATTAAGTCTGACTGATAGATTTTAAAAGTAGACGCAACTGTTTTATCTCGATTTCCTCACTAGTGATATAGAGACAACACAATCCACCTCAGAGTATTACTGGGAGAATAAATGAGAGAATGTATGTAAGCAGGAGGCCACTTGCTGGCATACGATAGGTGCTCAGTAAAGAATAATCACAATGTCACCTATGTCTTTTCCACCACTCCCATCTTGTTTTAATAGCAATCCGTCAAAAATGATTGCGTTTAGTTTTACAAAGTAACAATGGTGTTTAACTTCTGTAATAATTTTCTTGTTGGATATTAGGAGAAAATTTTGATACAACGAACTAGCATCCCCTTATTCCTCGCCCCACACATACACAAACAACAAAAGCATAAAACATGCTTTTTTGCCCAATCGTACATAGTTGTGATTTCCGCAGTTCTGCTTTAAAAACAATAGTGGAAAGATTGGGAAAGTAAATACCATAATGTTCTCACTGCATCACTCTCTTTTTACTGGTGTCTTTCTCATTATTATTATTGCCATGCCAAGACATTTCTGTCTTACACACACACAGACACACACACACACACACACACACCTCACATGTAAAATAAAGTTTCATAACACACTAACAGCTACAGCCTGTTTTTCCTACTTAGTCTTGATTGCTGTAACTGCATCCATCTGTCTCAACTATTTCAATCAAAACAATTAGTTTTGTGAGAATATTATTAAAATGTAAATCGTGGGGCTATTTTCCAGGAATGTATGCCCAAGAAAAGTACTTTTGTATTTTAAACTTATGCAAATTATACATTTCTTTGCAGCATATGACTATTAACATATACAGAATTCAGTTTTTAAATCATTGTTTTATCAAGTTTTCTTTCAACCCAAATAATGCAGCCCCATAGATTAGCAGAAAACTGGGCATTGCCTTCAGTCCTGTCCTCAATTGACATCATGCCTGGAAGTCACCTGTCCCCTGTAAACCTAGTTATCCATAGGCATGATGACTTGGCTATTGTGATTAAGTCCCACACATGTTCAATCAGTCAAGCTAGAAATGGAAAATAGCTTGTAAATGATGCCCAGAGCTAATGCTTATAAGGTATTTTAATTTTTTTAATTTACATACTATTTACAACATAACCACAGTATATATTAGATAATTTAGAAAATAGAAGAAAAACAAAATTTCCCACTTCCCTGCCAGTACTGTTAGTATGCTGAAATTTTCCTCACTATGCCTATTTGTTTATATGTGTAATTGTTCATATGTGTACATGCAAATTTTTACACTGTGGCATACGCTGTAAAGCCAGTTAGATGCTCTCCAAACATCCCCTTAGCAGATGCTTTACAATTACTTTAAGGGCAAGAAATTTACTTTCCAAGGCACCCTGCGTGCCACCAGCAGAACTGGCATTAGAGAGCTCATGCTGTGTGGTTGAGAGCTTCCTTTGTTTAAAAAAAGAACCTCACAATAAAAATGTTGAAAAAAAGTTGAATCTTCAGGTCCGGTGTCCTGCTGGGTGAGGTCGATTTCTCAGGCCTTTCTCCCCATGGAAAACAACCAGATATCATCCCCTATAGATTCATAAAAAAAAAAAATGCTGTTTATATTCTCTCCCCAGACAGCTTCAAAATAAATGTGTATGAAAGAAAACTTTCCAACACAATTCTGCCTGTTTACAAGTTCTGCACTGATAAACAGAAGGAAATGATGCCTTCTTACAACAATAAATGCCAGAGAAGGATAAAATCTTCTCTGTCCAAAAGTCTCAAAACTATGGCAGGTGGTGTCAAGTATCTTAGAAGAAACAGAAAGGAAAATCTTAGGTTGAGACTGTCATTGTCTGGGTCATTGAGCAAATCATACATACCTAAGTGAATTGACTGAAAAGTACTTAAAAATCTACAAAATAAAGTAATATTAAAATCAACTCTTACATGATTAGGTTGTATAAGAATAATGAAACGATTGTGGGATTGTGAGGTGATCGTTTAGCTACAAAGAATAAAAAGAATTTAAAAGCCATCGGTATTAGTTTGTTGGGACTACCATAAAAAGTACCATTCACTGAGTGGCTGAAACAACAGAAATTTATTGTGTCCCAGTCGTGGAGGACAGAAGTCTGAAATGAGCGTGTTGGAACTCTTGGCTCTTTCTAAGAGCTGTGAGGGAGAATCCACTCTATACCTGTTTCCTAACATCAGGCAACCTCAAGTGTCTCGTGGCTGACATTCTCCTTTTGTCCTTGCGTTGTCTTCCTCTCCGTGTGTCGGTCTCTACATTGAAATTTCCCCTTTTTATGAGCATACACTCAGATTAAGGTTCACTGTAATGACTTCATCTTAAATAGATTGAATTTCTATAGAAGATCATATTCACAGGAACCGGGGTGTGACCATTAAACTTGAGTCATTTGTAGAAAAATGGATGCAGCTTTAGGCCATAATGTTAGGTGCAGTAACTCAGATACATAAGCTTAAGTATTGCATGGTTTCTCTTATATGAGAAACTTAATATATATATAAAGTACAAAATATAAGACAGACAATAGGAAAAAAGGGAGAGATAAAACATTATTGTAATTCAGCATGGACAATGTGTCTAAAAGTGCACCTTAATTTAATACAACTGTCTTACATGTTTCATACGTTCTTTGGCCTATTAGTCTGGTTTTTAATCTACATCTATAATTAAATTTATAAGGTCTCATAAGATAAATAAATGAATCAGTTTCTGGAAAAATAAAAGGGGGGTGGGTTGGAGAGAAGAGGAAAAAAGAATCGAAACATGTTATATACTTATACCAATTTCCTGCAGTGAACGTAATCATTATGTACTGCAAACATGTTCTCATGAAAGTCAAGAAAATTAAAAAAACACAACAAATGAATCTTGATGTGTCAATTTGTTGAAATTAAAAAACCCTAGCAGATTAGTACAGCACAGTTTTGGGTGTGATGGGCTGGGTATACACATTGTTTCCAATCCCTTCTTCTCTGGTGCTGTTCCCCAACTCTCCTTGCCAGTCTCCATGAGCTAAGCAGCTTTGCTCCACCATGCCCTTCAGTGATGGTGTTTCTGCCTTGGAGCCAGCTGACCATGCACTGAATCCCCTTAAAACATGAGCCAAATTAGACCTCCCCTTATTTAAGTTATGGTGTCTGGTGTTGTGTCTCAGCAGGGAAAAACTGACTAATACAGTGACCAATTTTGGCCCTTTCGAACTTGAATCATGTGCATACTCAAGGTATTTTAATGCCTGTTTTTGAAGTTCTATATCACAGAACTAGCACACTGTCTGCATTAGGTTTTTTTTTTAATAATCAAAACATTCAAGGGAGCTGGGGATTTGGCTTAGTGGTCAGAGTGCTTGCCTAGCAAGCCCAAGGCCCTGAGTTCGATCCCCGGCACCACAAAAAAAAAAAAAAAAAAAAAAAAAAATTCAAACCCCCAAAGGAGACTTGGAGGCAATAATTTAAGACATTTTCTACTATTTTTTAAGTTACTAATTCAGAAAAGCACGTGCATAGTCTATCGCGAAAGGCTTTATTCTTTGTTAGTATACTAAATTTCTAAAATTTTACTAGACAAGTTACAATTTCTCTATACAGCATTTTAAAATTCAAGGTCTATCAATTATTTCACTAACAAAAGGAAGTGAATTACCAACTGGTTTTAATTCCACTCTTGGATCTGGATAGACAGCATTATTCTGAAAGGCACTTTTACTTTGGTTTAAAAACACTGTCTGAAAAGAGAGATTCTTTCATTGGTGCTCCTGAGATCTTGGCCAGTATCTATCAATACCCTCTCACTCTGTGGAGCAGCTGAACTGGAGCCTGTTACATCCTCCTCACCAAGATGCCAGAGTGTGGAAGACCCCACGATCTCCCCTGCTGGACACAGACGTCACTTCAGCTGAGAGCACTGAGCTGTGATTTTTCTTCCATTGCAAGATCAGTCTCAAATCTAGAACTTAACATACTGTCCTTCGTTTGTGGCCAAATGGCTTGTCAGAAACCCAAGACAAAGCAATGCTGAATGATTTGTTGCTACAAAGACTTCAGATAAAAAACTTGTCTGAATAAACTTGCATCCTCTAAAACTGCACCTATTTCAACTTTCTGTTAAACTAGGAATTGTCAGAGAAAGGTCTCATATTACTTCTTCTTGACGTGTCTGGAAATTCCGTTATTGCCTTTGTGACTGTAGCTTCTGGTTGCTTCACAGGTGCAGGTACACACTTGCACACACACATCTGAGGGCACGGGCACCCTGACCGGGAAGACACAGGCACAGAGTGCAAGGGAAGCAGAAGTGTGGTGGGCAGACTTCCAAGAAGCTGTTTGGGATGGCCCTACTGCACAATCCCTGCCCTTGAGCATTGGCTGGGCCCACAAAGAGAAAGGGATGTTACTTTACATGACAAAGGTTAGGAGATTTTAGCAGGCATAACTAAGACTCTTAATCAATTGATTTAGAGCTAATCAAAGGAGAGATTCTTCTGGGCATCCTACCCAGATAAGGTGAGCCATTCAATGGGACTTGGCCTTTCCTGGCAGGAAGCATGAAAAAGATTCTCCTGCTGGCACTGAAGAAGCGAGTGCCCTGTGGTATAGATGTCTGTGAGAGGGCCACGTGACTGGGAATGGAGCATAGCCCTGGGGAGCCTAAAATAGCCCAGCTGACTGCAAGCAAGGAAAATGTGGGGGTTCAGAGCAATAAGCACAAGGAAGTAGATTCTGCCAACAACCCAGAAGCTTGGAGAAGAACCTTGACCCTCACTTGACACTAGACCCCTTGCTGACACTTTGATTTTGTCCTGGGAAATCCTAAGCTAAAGGACCTCGCTGATCTGTGACTATGATCTTCCATCTCCTGTAACTAAGCAATAGTAAATATGTGTTATTTGAAGCCCTTTGGTTTATGGTACTTGGTATGCAGTGATGATAGCAAACACAGGATGTAATAGAAGGGAAAGATCCAGCCGGTGAGGGGAAGATAATTCAATCAACAGATGAGATTCATTCACCTCTCTCTTCTACTCTGCTTTAAAGTTTCCCAATATACAAAGACTTAATACAGGCTGGGTCAAGAGGAACATGACTGGGTATCTCACTCTTTTGTCCTGGTGGCACTTTTTTTTTTTTACAGTGATGAATGTTGCTGTGGCAACATCACAGGATTCCAAATGATTTCTTCTAATTCATTGAAAAAGTCAAATAAAGCGTGCAGTGAGCAATGCTTCGGCGCAGTGAGAGCTCCAGTCCCTGGCTGTGACAGATCTGTTTCCATTACTCCACCTGCCACCTGCAAACACCCCAATAAAAACTTCAAAATAGATGTATTTGTTTTACATGAATAAAAGAACCATCTTCCTCCGAGGAGAAATGCAACTGTCCATATTACACATAGCTAATTATAATCACTGAAATGATTAGTCATTAAAGTATCATAAAAATAAACTCTAGAGAAACACTTCCAATTATCTTTAGTTAACTGTCAATACAAGTCATTCATGTATTTAGCCTTTAGCTAATTATTTATACTGCAAAAATGTGCCATTTTATTAGGAGGCTTATTTTAAGCAAAATTAATGAATTTTGGCCATATTTCAACTTCTAAGGAAGTTAAACCAAGGTCCCAAATAAGTGAGGTATCATTTTGACAGGCTTTTGACCACAATGTAATACAAGCATGAACCTTGCGATATGTCCAACCATTAGCCTACAAAGAAATAACAAATCAGGAAAACCTTCAAGAGCCTTCAGACACTGGGTTATGTACAAAACATAAAGGTGAACATTGAGGCCTCTGACGTCTGTATTTTATGGCTGTGCAGTTCTAGAAAAGTTGTGCTCGTCCCCTGCTCCACAGTGTGAATTCCAATCAGCAAAGTCAGTCATTCTCAGTCTTTGCCTCTCACTGTTACTTCCAGGAAGCCTGGAACACAGTTTGCAGAGCCCAGCCTCCAAAATTGCTGACACAGGAGGTTTGAGAACCCACCTTTCTAACAAGACCCTAGATGACAATGAGGCAACAGTCCTGGGTCTCCAATCTGAGAAACACTTCAATCACTTCTTCGCCCCGTGAGTGATCTGTCTAGATGGAGACCTCTGATATCATTCTGAACACTGAAGAAGGAGGGCAAATCTGCTGAGAACTTTGGAAAGATTTTCCTTGATGAAAACTGAGAAATACAAGCAGACTTCTTCCTTTCCTCTTCTGGACTTTGTTAATTTCATGAGGTGTCTAGAATTTAGGCTAATGTTTGGAGAGATGGACTAAAGGAACCAGCCAATGTAGCAAGCTGAAGAGTTAGAAAGAACCCAGTTAGCCTGAGCTACCACCCCTAATTTAACTTATGAATGTTACTTATACGTCACTTGTCAAACTGAAGCCACTGTTGGTGCAGTTTTCCTTTACTGGGAAAGTTGTCAGAATCAAAATGGTGTTGCTCAGGCCAACTCTAAGGAAACAAATGAGTAAATGAAGCCAGGAAGTTCCGAAGGAAGGGTTTTCATGCATGATTGCCTGGTATTAACTCAAAATCGACTCTTCCAGAACCACCACCTTCCACAAAAGCCACCACAACTTCACACAAAGAGTACTTTAGCAACTGTCTGCTCAACCTTTAATACAACCCTTCTTATTAATTATTGTTGCCAGCGGAACATGGTGGCACACATGTAAACCCAGCAGCCTGGGAGGCTGAGACAAGACAATCACGAACTTGAGCCCAGCCCTGGCAATTTAGTGACTCGTTGTCTCAAAAGAAGTTACAAACAACTTTAAAGGGCTGTGGAGATAGTTCAGTGTGAAGGGCCTGGGTTTGGTCCCTAATGCTACAAACAGAAAACAAAAAAATATTGTTGCCATGAATTATTTCAAAGTATCCCATGTACTCTTCCTCATTTTTGCCTTTAAAAAACTTTCCCTTGCCCTAGTCTCATTGAATATGCTCATGATTTACTCTGATTAGCATGTGTATTTCTAGTGCAGTACTATTCTATTCCCGAGTAAACAACATTGTCCTTTGGGGACTCTCTCTCTGATCATTATTCAGGTTGACATGATTCAGAGTTTAAATCTTTCCAACAGGACCATCAAAAGTTGGAACACTCTGTTTGTCATTAAAGGAGTTAATAATTGAGGGAAAATATTACTTTAAAAAAATTATTCTCTATTTACCCCAAACATTATTCACCATCCTGGATATTATTTCTCTTTGATATTTAATTATTTGTCTCTTGTTACACAAACTGATCAGATTCCAAACTTCATTTTTAACTATAAGAGTAGAAGGAGAGATTGTGGAACAAAATTAAATTATTAAAATGCAAAACTAAACTTAGAAAAATGTTTCCTAGTATTAGTACTCCAGGCTTATTTCTAAGTATTTGCATTACCATCATTAATGAATAGGCTGAATTAACAGAATTACAGTTAAAGGCTGGGGATTTAGCTCTGTGGTTAGAGTGCTTGCCTTGCAAGCAGAAGGCCCCGAGTTCAATCCCTAGCACAAAAAAAAAAAAAAAAAAAAGAATTACAATTAAAGAATTTTGCTAACAGATGTCTTGAAAAGAGGTTTTGACATCATTTCATTTTTCTTTTCCAGGTTGTCTGTTGTATAAAGATCCAGGTAACTCTGAGGTTTCAGGCAGCCTGTTTTGCAAGAGACTTAGCATTTATCTGTCCCTCTGTGCTACCCTCTCAAGAACCTGATCCTGTAGATAAAACAGCAAAACTCATCATTTATGTAGGAATGTTTGACCTCCAGGCTTCTAGTGCAGGCTGGGCTGCAGTCCTCACCTGGCATTCTTTGGACTGAGTAATCAGCAATGAGCTCCTGGACTTTGTCACTTCGGTGATGACATCATCCTCAGCCCAGAGACCCACCATGACATGGGTGAGTTCTGCAGGGTCCAAGAATTTCTCGTCCTCTGATGGAAACTTTCCTAGTCGAGGAATTGCCAGGGGCCCTCCTTCCCTAAAACTCCTTTCTGAAAATGACAGCGAACATTACACCCTTCACTGGAGTGTAAAAAAGCTGATCTTTCTCGTCCCGGGGTTGGTGGCACGCTCTGACCGCCCCACCCGGATGCAGACAGCTCTGGGACAGCTCAGCCGGGCGGGCACTAGTTCCCGGACAGAACCAAAACCAGCAAGTGCAGCCCTGTGGTGCAGCAGAGTGAGGCGCGACTCAGGCGGTGGAGCCCAGAACCCCACCCACAGACCATCGTTTTGTCATTTCTTGTGGAGACTAAAACAAAATGTCACAGTCTGCATTGGCAAATCCAAAGCCTAGATATATGTAAAGACCAGTTTATTAATTCAATTCAGGTCGCAGCGTATCGATCCCCTCTATGCAAAAGGCTCTAGAATGTTCCTTATGACTCCTCTGCTAAGAGAAAGACAATAGAAATTTCATTCTGAGTTTTGTCCAAGGTAGTTCGGTTATTGCGATACTAAAATAACCATATTGTCAGTTAGCTCAAGCGCTTGCTCAGAAGCTCCGACACACTAATTACTGCTTCCCTCATTTCGGAAGGAAAGGAACCTAGTTAGCTCATCTGAACGTGCCCGAAATGATGGCAAACACAACTCTCGACAGGCAGGGGATAGAGCGGTTGATCTCTTGAGATATATTTAAATCAAGTTCTACCCTTTTTAAAAAAACATATTCTGAAGTCTTTTCTAGGAAGAACTCTCTTTTGAGCTCTGTGTATCACTGCCTCTTCATTTTCTGTTACAGATTGTTTTCATAAAATTTCTTTTGCCATACACAGTATTATATATAGTTATACAGAAAAATGGAATTTTTAGAAAACTGAAAAGTCGTTTGAGACAAGAGATCAGTGGTTTTCCAACTGATGCTCTACAGAATAGCTTAGGGCTCTCCTCAAAGAATAAAATATTTCTTTACTAAAATAATGACTTCTTGAAATTCCGGAGAAACCTGCTCAATGAGCCAACCATATTTATGTAGAGTTATACATAATGTTGTATTGTGTTTTAAAAAAGTATATTGTTTAAAAAATGAAAGGTAATTATAAAAATTTTTAGAAAGAAAATTTCCTTTCGCTTGTGGCTTTTAAAGACCAATACTTGAAACTTTTTTTGAATGGATTCCATTTCATTTTCATATTTGTGCCCTTCCTCCCAGTGACTTTGGCAAGTGTTAAGCAGTTATGTCTCTCTATGGAAGAAGACCCCATGAAAGGTACATTTTAAAATTAATTTATGTGTGAGTAAAATTCACGCTTTATTTTGTAAGTGATATTCATAGAAAATTAGGAAAAATAGAAAGAAAAGGATATTATCCATATTGGTGCACCCGATGGGTCTAGGGTTAGGGATCCCAGACACACAGTACCTGGGCTCGTCTCTGTCTGACACAGAAGGAGGAATAGGAGACAGAAGACCGTGCAGAGCAACTTTATCACAGATACTGCAAGAGGAAGCAGCATAAAGCTCCTCTGGAGGACAGCATCACGCAGAAGCAGGGGTCGAACTGCAGGCTGTCACCTGTGTGCGGCAGGCTGTCAGCTCAGCTGTCTGTTGCAATGTGAAGGCTACCGCCTTTCTACTCCTTAAAGGGCCCAGCTCCCTAATCTCACCCTACCAAAGGGTCCTGCTGGTCCCTAAAATATCTTCAATAATCAAAAACGCCTAGCCTTAGTTCATTTTGAGAAATCATTTTAAGGCCTTTTCGGCCTTTTTTAATCTTCTCATTTTTCCAAATTTACCAATCAAGGTTTATCCTCTGGCAATGATTTCACATTATCTTTAGCTGTTTTTTTTTTACTATGCCCAACTAATGAATTTTGGTGTTCTTCAGCTTCTCAAGTCTCTTGGAGTCTCATTCAGTGATTCCCTAGGGACCCTCCAGGCCTTTGGTCTTGGACTGATGCTCTACCCTTGATCCCTCTTGTTTTGTGGTTTCCAGCTTCTTGCACTGAGAAGCCATTGGATCCTCCAGCTCCCGAGCATGCCAAAGTCTATTATAGGCTATCCAGCCTCTCATCTTGTAACCCCACCCAATAAATCTTGCAAAATTATAAAGATGTTTTCTATTGACTCTGTTCCTCTAGAGAACCTTAAACAATACAGTCCCCAACATTTATTGAGTAATGTATCTAAAATATACATCTGGTTCTGCGGCTTTGATCCCATTGTCTTTAAACCAGTGCCGCACCTCAGCACTTTCCTTCAGGATGTGGCTTCGTCCAGCTTTCAACACCACTTTGCGCACATTGCTACACACACGTGTTGTTACAGACACACTGGCCAAGTGGGAGCTCCTCAGATGGGATATAGGTCTCTTATATCCTTGTCTATTTTATCTCCTTCACTATCTCTCTTTCACCTCTTTCCTTTCTACTATTTCCCACCACCAATTGGGACAAGCTAATTTTCCCTGTATTCGTCCTCTGTGGCTATAGAAATAAATCCCCACAAACATAGTGCTTTAGAAGAGTGCCCATTTCTGTATGCCCTTACAGTTCTGGAAGGGATACGTTCTTGCGAGTCTTGTGGAGCTAACATCAGAGTTTAGTGAGGATCCCTTCTTTTCTTTCTGGAAGTATGGCCATTTTCACTATGTTGGTTCTTCTTACCCAGGAACACAGTATATCTTTCCATTTTATGATATCCCTTTCAATTTCCTTTTTTAGAGAATTATAGTTTTTGATATAAAGATCTTTTACTTCTTTTGTTAGATAAATTCCTAAGTATTTCATTTTTTTGATGCAATTGTAAAAGATGTATCTTCTATTATTTCTTTCTCAGTGAGTTTGTTATTTGTATACAGGAATGCTATTGATTTTGGGGTGTTGACTTTGTATCCAGCTATGCGACTGTATTTAGTTATTAAATCTACAAGATTTTTGGTGGAATATTTGGGGTCTTCTATGTACAGTATCATGTCATCCACAAATAATGATAATTTAAGTTCTTCCTTTCCTATCTTTATTCCTTTTATTTCTTTCTCTTGTCTAATTTCTCTGGCTAATGTTTCTAAGACTATATCGAATAATAGTGATAGTGGGCATCCTTGTCTTGTTCCAGATTTTGGTGTGAAAGCTTCCAGTTTCTGACTATTTAGTGTGGCGTTGGCTGTTGGTTTGTTGTAGATGGCTTTTATCAGCTTTAGATATAGACCATCTATTCCTAATTTCTGTAGTGTTTTTATCATGAAATAGGTGAGGCCCTAAGGTTGAGTCTGTTCCTTGCCTTTTCAGGAGGTTACCTGCATTTTTGGCTCTTGGCCTCCCTTCACCTGCAAATCCAGCAATAACAACATTCTGCCTTTGCTTCCAACATCACTCCCCTTTCTATGACTCTCCTACCCGCCTCTTTCTCTTGTGAGGATCCTTATGATTGATTACATCAGACCTACTCAGATAATCTGAAATAACCTTGTCATCTCAGTAGCCTTAACAATCTACACAGTCTTTTTTGTCATGTAAGTTTACAAACTCATAGTTCCAGAGATTACCATATGAACATGATTTGTGGGCTCTTGATTCCTCCCACTATACACACATATCCCTTAAGAAGTATTTTATTTACAGATGTATTCTGGCCTTGTGACTCTTGGTTTTCTCTCTTTACTTGCTTATCATTCTGCATCACTTTAGTACTCAAACCTACTGTGTCACTCACTCTAGTCTAGGAGTTCCCCAGGCAAAACCACTTTGATTTATTCAATTCTTAGTGAGAACAACCAAATCTGTGTTTTGCACAGTTAAAGAAGTAAATCCATGTGTTTTAGTTCTACTGTCCTCTGAACATCAACCTAAAATTCAGTCATTTTTTAAACCGATCTCCAAATCCCAGGCTCAACCCAACATGGGCAGTGTAACTAGCAATCATATTCTTTTATACTCGAATGGCATTTGGCCTGAGTTCACTTTATTTTTTCTATATTTCAAAAAAAAAATCTGATCTCTAATGTCTGGTATTTTATATAATGATGTTTCGTAGCTCTCAGTCAAATATGAAATAGAAACACTAAATCCTTAAAGAAACCTTAAAGCTACTTCTTCATTTCATCTCTTATGACAAAGTTCCAAGTGCTTCCTAGGAACAGAAACAAGTAAAGGATGCATGCAAAGTACATGGTCATCCCATTCGTGAATAAATCATTGAAAATTTTATGCCTTAACTCCAACACTCAGCCACACTGACCCAGATATTCACTCTCCAGCCAGTTTTAGAGCCCTTCTTTGCCATGGACAGAACAACACGTCAAGTTTTGGGGCACATGTAAATCTGGAAACACAATGAGAGTGAGACCAGCAGCTGTGTTAGGTCTACAGTGGAAGGGCATATTACAAGTTCAGTTACCACAACTGTGTCTGCCTTTTAGTTGGCAGCTAGAAGCAATCTTCATCATGTAATTTGGAACACGGTCATAATTTACAGGAAGACATTTGATGCATAAGGAGCTGATTATCAAATCATTAAAAAAAGAATCAGTCCACAGGAATTAGCCATAGATGATTTAGAGTAAAAAAAGAGGTTGCTGCCCCAGGAGTTTGCAGAGGAGGTGACTTGAAAAAATGTGTGAGAAAGTTGTGAAGAGTCATCATGATAGTTCCATGGTGTTTCTTATGGTTGAGATCTCAAATGTCTCCCCAAAGTATCCATGTTTGGAAGATGATTGGATCATAGGGTCACTAGACTCATCAAAAAATTAACCTACTAATTCATAGCTGAATGTGCTATTAGAGGTTAGGCCTGGTTAAAGATGGTGGTCGCAGGGGGCATTACCTGAAAAGGCATATTCTTGTGCCCAGAACCCCTTATCTCTCACTCTCTCTCCTTCTTCCTGCTATGGTGTGAGCAGATGTCCTCTGTCATGTCCTATCACCATGCCATTTCTACCTTGGAGTCAGCAAACCATGGACTGAACCCATCAAAACTGAGGCAAAAAGTCCTCTCCTTCTGTAAATTGCAGGTTGTCCCAGCAATGGGAAACTGTCTAATACAACTGTCTCTTTAGACCTTGAGCTTTAATTCAATGGAGTAATAAAAAAAAAAGATTTAGCCAAAATCTATCATTATGTAAGTTATTTACATAAACCAATAGTAGTCTGTGAGAACTGAAATATACTTTCAAGTATAACTGTCTCCTAAATTCACTGGCCATTAACTATTTAACAACCTTATGACTTTTTCTTACTTCGAAAACATTTAATATTTGTAAAAAAAAAAAAAAAAGGCAATTGACTCTCTGTATATCCCAGTGACCCACAAAAGTTACTTACTTTTAAATCTTATCCATTGCTATGATTATAAAGATTACAATTAGGAAGGACATCGTATAATCATTCATTCAGCAAGGAGGCATTTGATGTCAGAAGGAAATGAAGGGTAGTAGTATTAGTTTTATATTTAGTATTATATAGTTAACATCCTTCATGTCATTTCCACCTTAATTTTGATCACTACCAAACGGGATTTATTCTGAATATATAAAGTCGATTCGATATTTGCAAACCAGATGATACAATCCCCTCAAAACAGGAATTAAGGCTGCAAAGACATTTGACAAAATCCAACACATATTTATGATTAAAATATTTCAGTAAAAAATAATAAAAGGAAAGTTCCAAAATTTTTTAAAGAACATCAATAAAATGTCTACAGCTAACATGATAATAATGGTGAGAAACCAATGCTTCTCTCCCTAATATACAGAATAAGGCAAGGATTTCCATTCCCATTTGACATCACCCTAGATACTGAGTGTACTATAATCACTGAACTAAAAGGAGCTGAAAGGCATACAGATTGTAAAGAATCTATCCATTTTTGCCAGTGACATCATTCTCTATGTAGAAAATCTGAAAGAATAGACTCCTTCCCCCAAAATTTTTGAAACTAATGAGTGCATTCAGCAAGATTGTAGGAAACAAGGGTAATATACAAATGTTAATTGCTTTTCTACTTACCCAAAATGAACAATTAGAACTTTAAATTAAAAACACAATATCATTATATTCCAAGAATGACTTATAATGCAAGTCTAATAAAATATGTAAGGGTCTATGTTGCAGAAAGCTATAAAACTCTGATGAAAGAAATCAAAGAAGATCTAAGTAAACGTAAAGAGAGTTGATGATCAAGAAATAAAAGACTCAATATTGTTCAAATAGAAAGCTATTTTATAGATACTGACATATCTATTCTAATCCTTATTTGGAATGACAAAAGAGCAAAAACACCCGGCAAATACTGAAGAACAAAAAATGTTGTACTCACACAATTCAATTTCAAAGCTTGCTATCAAGTTATAGCAATCAAAGCAGTATGATTTTAACAAAAGACTCAACATGTAGACCAATGGAAAAGAACAAAGAGTCCAAATAAAGACTGACACAAATATAATTAACTTTGATGAAAAGCAAAGACAATTTAATGAAGAAAGGGCTGTTTTTTCAAAAAAAGAGTTTTTAGGAAAATTGGTCCTCCTTATGTGAAAAGCAAAACAAACAAAAAGAAAAACCTTATGGCTTTCACAAAAGTTAGCTCAAAATATAAACCTAAAAGTAAACTTCAAATCGTAGAATATTTGAAGAAAACATGGAGAAAATCTGTGCAATTAGCTTATAAATACAAGACCAAAAGCACAATCTATGAAAGAAGAAATGATAATTTGAATTTTATCAAAATTTAAAACTTCTGTTGTGAAAAAGACACTCAAGATACTGAAGGACAAGCCATGAACTGTAAACATAAAAATATTTGCAAATCTTATCTGTAACAGGACTTTTATCCAAAGCATAAAGCAATATTTAAACACAATGATAAGAAAACCAACAACATAATTAAATCGATTAATGGGGAAAAAATTGATCAGATTCCTCACCAAAGAAGATATGCAGGTAAAAACACACATATGAAAAGATGTTTAACATAATGTGAAATTAGGAAATTACAAACTAAATAAAAATCCAATACCCTTAAACCCTAGCACTATAGCTAAATTTTTTAAAGCTAATTGCAGGTTAATTTGTTTATTTTTATTTATATTTTATATTTTCTTTATTATTTGTATTTTATTAAAGCATTATAATCATGTTATATGAATATTTTGGGGCTGTGGAACGAATCATCTGAATTTCCATTATTTCTTATGGGGAAATTTGTTTGTGATACAAGTTCTTTGGATTACAAGCTTGTTTCCAGAATGAATTATGCTTGCAAACCAAAGTTTTACTGTCTGCATAAGCACTGTACACTAATTGATAAAGCTCTTTTATCTATAGAGATATAAATTTATAATTTTAATAATTCTATACTTATATAGTGGACTATAAAAATTAAGTGCCTGAATGGTAAGTCAGGCTTCTTACTGTTGGAATACGAGGTCACAGATGGATGAGAGGAGATTACATGATCGATGTGCTAATCGACTAGAGCTACAGTCATGTTGACACCAAGCTAGAGACCTTCATATAGAGAGGCATTTACAGAGATGTGTGTATATGGGGTTTAGTATGCAGACTTGTATTTTCTTGTTCAGAGAGTATCTAGAACTCCAGCAGTAATCACCGAGCCCAATACCCAGGTATTGGTTTCTAGTGCCATTCTTCAGTAAAAAGAATCATGTGGACGTGAGGGTAGAAGGGTACAAGGTGAGGTGCACCATCTTACAGTGTGGGAAATGGGGGTGGGCAATGCTAGACACAGAACACATATGCACACAAAATAGGCCAAGACTAGAACAATTTGGGCAATAAAATAAATAAAACTTTCTTAGTTTTTAAGTACCCCACTATGAAATAAATATCCATGAGATTTAAGTAGATTATTGACTAAATTAAAAAGTGGGGTGAACAGACAAATCACCTAAGGAGCAAAATTTTGGATAATTTACAGAGATGATCCACCTTCAAGGAAGCGGAGCTAACTCCCCTCTCCTTAAGTGTAGAAGGCACACGGAGACTTCCTTCCAAAGGTCACATTAGGTAAAGGCAAGGAAAGGTAACTTGCTCCGGGGAGTCTGAAAACACTGCTTCGGCAAGACCATCCACAAGAACACGACTGTGGGGACTGATGTAGAAAGTATGTATTCATGGTATGATGGGATGAAAATAGCATTTTACTCCTATTGTCTTAGCCCAAAAATACATGTAACCCAAGTCTCATCATGAGAACCATACCAGAAAACCCTCAATAATTAATATTAGGATTGTCAATATAATTTTACCATCATAAAAATAATGAGAAATTCCACGAAATAACTGGCAACTTATTTCAAGGAAATAAGTTCCTCGAAACTTCCAAGATCATCAAGATCAAGAAAAATCGGAGAAACCATCACAGCCAAGAAAAACTTAGGAAGACACAAAATTAAATGCAATGTAGCTTGTACAACATCCTGGAATGGAAAATAGGTATTAAGATAAAAAGTAATCTGAATAAAGAAAGGACTTTAGTCAATAACAATGTATTAATATTGGGTAATTCTTACAATAAATACAGTACACAAAGGCAAGATGTTAAGAACAAGAGAAACTGGATATAGTGTTTACTGGAATGGTCTATATATTCTTCAAATTTTTCTTCAAAATAAAAATTTGTCTAAAATTGAAAATTTAATTAAGGATATCAGCATTAAATTTATAAAACATATTTCACTCTCCATCTCACTGTAATCCTTCCAGTTGGGTTGAACTCAGGTTTATTATTTATGCCCACCCCAACCACCAAATGTGGCACTTGTTTTTTACAGAAGAGTCTATGTTGTCGTTGCAACCCCTGACCAAGGGAAAGGTAATATTTTTCAGGACTAGTTTCTGAGCTACTATCATCCACTGATGTTCCCCAGAATTCAAGAAAGTGAGCACACCTACTCTGCCAAAATCATGACACTATTTGCAACGTTGACCACTGAATCATGAGCAGTACATGGATAGCTTCTTGTTATCACACACGATGAATTAAACTGGGATATACAGAAAGCGTGATTCAAGTCAGTACAGAATATAAGAAAAGTCATAGTTTTCCCGAAACATTTCAGTTTATTTTTCTACACTTGCATTGCATTTTAAGGGACTGAACAAAAAGTTAAACATCTAATCACCAGTCAGTTTTGACACAATGGCAATATTTATGATATTACAGTTTATTTAATGGATATTTAAAAATTTTAAAGAAATATTTAAAGAGTTGAAATTATTCAAGTTTATCTTAATACTTAAAATTTATTATGTTTCATTAAAGTCAAGTCTATACGTCTGTAGTGCTACTTCATGTTTATGAATAATAATAATACACACACAGTTGCAAATACTATGTAAGTCATTTGATGTTGAATTTGTGGTTGATGATACAAGGCTGTTTTATAATTGTCAATAAAATGAAAGATATTCCTTGACTTCAGTAGAGACTAAACTCTATAAAATTTCCCTGGCTATTTTTATGGTATTATTAGATCTATGACAGCCTTTTTTTTTTTTTTTAACAAGAGTTCTGTTGTTGTAACTGTCATATGCTTTCCTTGATGTGCTCAACCTATTTTGGGGGAGACAGAAAAATGCATCAAAAAAAATGTATTTTCAATAGCATAACGTATTCTCAACTAGAAAAACTACATCATTTTTGCCCAAATCAAGAAAGTAGCACCATCATAGTTCAATATTTGCTACTGAAGTTTTTTTCACTACCATGAACAGCCATGTGTCAGTTAACACATTTGTCAAGAACTACTGATAAGGAGCCATCTATGCTACTGACTGAATACAGACTCGCTTCTCACTCAGCAGCCTACAGGAGACCCGCGCGCTGGTGATTTTCAGCCATTAGCAAACCCCTGGCATCCACTTCCTCGCTGCACACCAACTCACATCAGAGGGCAAGAGCCAGCGACCTTCTTAGTAAAAGACCAGACGGCAAGTATTTTAGGCTCTGTGTGCTGTGAGAATCTGTCACCAATAATCAGCTTTTCTGTTTTGCAAAACCAGCTAAATAAAGTACATAAACAAATAGACGTATCTGTGTTCTAATAAAACTTTAGGTACAAATACAGGTATCAGTCCAATCTGACCTATGACCTGTAGTTTACCAACCACTGTCGTAGAAAAGGAAGAGCGGCAGAGAGAGTGGGGATGACAGAGACTCCCCACTCCAGGAAACCCGGAAAGTTCCTGGCTTCTCTCTCAGTGGGGAAAACCTTCTCACTCTGTCACATTAGCTTGCTCAACCCCGGAGCACTCTCAGCTTCACCACATAGAGTTAATTTTCTCATTTTCACACTGCAGCACTAGGATTTTACTTCTCCAGACTAGCATTCTGGCTGAAGAAACTCTTTGCGAAAAGACCTCCTCTGTCACACAGTTGAGGCCCTGCTTGTGTGATTAACTGTCTCAAATCACTCCTGGTGTCCCAGAGCCCGCTGAAATACATTGGAAGCCTGGCATGACGGCTTCCAGAGCAATTTCTTTCTTCAGCCCAATCATTCACTCAGGTCAGAGCCAGGAGGGGAAAAAAGTCAACTACGAGGCACACTGTGCACAATGCAGCTCTCCCGCAGCTGAACAACACGGTGGTGCTTCCTGGATACTGGAAAATTACCCGGTCTCTGTATCCTCATGCGTAGCAGAGTGCCATTAATGAATGAATAAATAAATATAAAGGAGAAAGTGATGAGAAATATACATGTAGGTAAAACAATATGCTGTATGTATTCAGAGGAAGTAGAGTGCATGAGACTAGGAGAATGAGAGAAAGGCATAAAGGATGCTGTCTTGGGGCAGCATATGTAAGAGAGGAAATAGCATGCCCCACCCCTAAGAGTCACAGAAAACCTCCAGCATGGTCTATAATACTTCTCACTGGGGGATGTTTATACCCTGTGCAATCCCTTCTTGCCTGTTGGCTGGCCATTATGATTCACTTGTAATGAATGTAATAGTATAAAGGTGATGAGAGGTCTCTTCAAACACTAAGGGACAAAAATACTGTGGCTTCTCTCTCTCTCTCTCTCTCTCTCTCTCTCTCTCTCTCTCTCTCTCTCGTACCACTCAGAGATAAGCCAGCTGACACACTGTGACCTATCTTGTGCAAAGCCCTCACAGGGAAGATCTGATGTCTCCAGCCAACATCCAGCAAGGACCTGAGGCCTTGCAACAGACAAAGGGGAGGCTGAAGAGGACCCTCTCCGTTCAGGCTTGACATGATGGTACTGCAGCCCTGTGAGAGACCCCAAGCCCACGGCACCCAGCCTAGCTTCGGCTGGATTTCTGACTCAGAATATGTGAGATAATATGCACTGTTTTAAGCGATTAAATTTTGAGGAAACTTGCTCCACACCTACAGATAAATTATCTACAGGTGTTTTAAATGCATTTTCTCCTTTACTTCTCACAGTGGACTTAGAGTGTGCACGTTATTGTCAATTTTACTGATAAGGAAAGAAAGGCTCAGGTGATTATGTAATCTGTCCAAAAGTACCTGGTTAGTGAGTAGTGAAAGTGGCACCCAATCTTTGCTCCTTTAGTTACCCCACCACAGAGTATGAACTGTATGAATGATCAGACTAAAGAAAAACATGGCTCTGGAAGTCGCTGTGCCATGTGTACTGTATTTCAGCAGACTCTGGGACGGCATCAGTGAGCTATGCAGTTGGTCACACAGGCAGGACTTCCTGTACGTCGTCTTAAAGGTAGCTTTGTCTTTTTTAAGGGGTCCCTCAGTTGGGCTTTAAAATGTTCTCAGTAAGTCTATCCTCCTAAGAAGAAAATTCTGCCAAGGCTCATAACTGTTGGGGATTCTTGGACAATCAAAATGGCTGCCATGTCACAGATGCAATCTTATATTAGTGATCAAATGTATCCAGTTTAATGCATTGTTCATCCTTTCAAACTTCATCTAACCATAATGCCTCATTCTCTTTTCCAGCTGCAGCCAACCTCCCCCATCTCTGGTCAGTCTCTGTCCCTCACAGTATTCCTCCCACTATTTCACTTGTCCCCGACCCTAGCATATGCTCTCCAGAGCAGAATCCCCTTTTGAGCCGTGCTAGCTGGTATTCCTGCCATGAGGGACATGCACTGGCATCCTGGGTGTGGCCTTCTCCCCTGCTTTAACAGCCTACTGTATCTTCCTCACAGAGGAGCTTGGCACTGCCTGAGGTATCCCCAACCTCAGGGGACACATACTGAGAGCTCTAGTGGCCCGGTGGAAGCACCACTTTTTTTGGAGCACTAGGGACTGAACCTGGGCCCCCTTCTCCCCTGTTTTGTAAATGTTGAAACAGGGTCTTGTTAAGTCATTTCCCAAGCTGGACTGCTGGACTTGAACTTGCGATACTCCTGTCCCAGCCTCCTAGAGTGCTGTGACCACAGCCATGCGCTACCATGCCCTGCCAAAGCACCACTGTTTAGTCTTAATGTCCCCCGTCTCTAGCTACTGCAAGAAGGAGGGACTCACTGAACAGCTCTCTTCGGTAACATCCTCCTCAACCTCACCTCCCAACTTTCTCTTTTACGTCATCAGACTTTCCTTATGGATGGAGAATTTTAGAGCTGTGAAAGTGACTCTCTGATATTTCCTTTGACAATCTGCTTATGGTCTAGCGCCTTGCTGAAACTTCAATTTTAACATCAAGTTATAGCACAAGCAGAGTTTTGTGTTAGGGGGATTCATCCAGGTGCGTAGGCGATACTGAAGTTTGAAGGCATTGAAGGAGAGAGAAAAGATAAGCAGCTATTGAATAATCCAAGTTGAGACAAGTGAGGCATGAACAAGGGCAGTAGCGGTGTGAATAAATACAGGAAGATTGACTGGACGGTCACAGCGGAAGTAAATCAATAGGAGCTGAAGGGATGTAATAGAAACAAGGGCTTGAGAACCAGAAAGCCTGGTCAATAAGAAAAGTAAGAATTCAGAAGAAACACATTCGAAGTGCTATGATCAAGCATGTGGATCTTTAGGTAGTATTGCTATACCATGTACAGATGAACAGTGGGGAAAACAGACTTCATGATTCACTATCCGCATGGAGATTATTACTGAACCCCCAGTAGTCATAAGCTTTACTTTCAAAAGTATGTAATAGTGGAAAATGACTGAGAAAAAGAAGGGAATTTCTCCCATAGAAGTGGCAGGAACAGTGGGCAAGTAGAAACCCAGGTGAAAACAGGGCTTTAATGATGGGTAATCATTACAGCCAAAAGCAGAAAATGGATTAATAAAGCAAGTACTGAATGAAGCCTCCAGAAGACGTCCATCACCAGAAATGTGTCAGGGGAGTTGCTGGAACCATGTCCAAACTCCAAGGGTCAGAGACTGAGCAAGCTGTTAAGAAGTGAAGCCAACTAGTACAGAAAATCTTGGGGAATTTGTTCCCCATCTCTTGAAAAGACAAAAGGGCATAAGGGACAAATAATCCTTTTAAATAAGAAACTTTGTAATGTTTGCAACCAGAGTGGAAAAAGCCAGTGAACAAAACATTATTCAGAGAAGCAAAAAAGAAGGGAGATACTAAGGAAGCAGTAGCTCCAAAGCCATGCATCAAGACAGAAGGACAGGTAGGGGAAGGACAGGTAGGGGAATCAAGATGGAGGGAGAGGTAGCTTCAAAGTGACAAACAGGGCTATCTCCCAGACAGTGGGGGAAAGCTCAAGATGCACAAGAGGAAATTTTATAGTGAACTGAAAGGCCTCAAAGCTTTCCATAAAGTAGAAGACGAAGTTTGAAGTGGGGTGGGGGATAGTGTCAAGAAGGGTAGAGGTTAGTTTCTTGCAAAAAGTTAAAGCTTTTGAAGACTTCACTTCATGAGATAGAATTTTGACAATGGGAAATCAATCAGATGCTAAAATAAGATTTCTTGTAAATTTTATCAGAAGATGAAGTTTCAACATCTTTCTCAGCACCAACTCCATTATTAATGTCAATTTTTGTTTCCAAAGTTAACTAATTGTCGTTAGGTTGTGGATTCTCAGGGAGCATGTGCCAATTCAATTGAAAGAGCACATAATGCAGATAAAGAATTACCAGGGGCAGGCCTTTGGCAAAGAAATTGTGAAGAGAGGTCAAGGGAGAGAGAGTCCAGGGTGAAAAGAGAGCAGTTTCCAAGGGGCTGATTGACCCTTTGTCAGGCAAAAAGCCATTAGGAAGTATGAGGCAGAGTTAATACGTCAGCCCACAGGGATGTTTGAGGTGGTGGAAGGGTCACAGATAAGAACCAGAAAACAGAGTCCTGAAGGAAGATATCATTGTCCTTTGATGGTGCAATAGAGATCTGTGAACAAGCTAAGCCTTATCAAACAAGTACTATGACTAAAGAAGAATGAATTTACTTATTATGCGTGTGCAGCTGTTGCTAAGGGAAATGCAAATCCTGATTATTTCCTTCTGGGTGATCTCTCCATCTATTTATTCCCTCTGCCCAATGGAAGGTGATGAACTTTTCCTGATTGCTGAATTGGGAAGAACAAAAAACAAGAGTGCTTAAATCAGCTTCTATACACTCTCTTATGAGTGTTAGCTCCCCCTAAGAAACATGCCATCCCTGCTACTACTGCATCATCGGAGACTGTACAAGTAATTGTTACCAGTTCTGGGGGGTCTGGTCTATTTGACTCTCACACTAAGATACATGCTCCAACTTGGCTGTCATCAATCATTTTACCCTCCATCTGCCACTTGGGAAAGAAGAAAAGAACTTGGATTTTTTTACTGATGCATCTGAGAGACTGTACCAGTTTACTGAAACCTCGTGTCATCTGTAATCTTCCTGGTTTATTTCCATTATGAGCTGAATTCCACTTAAAAGTCTTCCTTGTTCCTTTTCAGGCCACTCCATGTATGTCGTGAGCCCCAACTGCAGTCATGACTGTTTGGTTCTCTAACGAACAGTCAACCATTGGCAAAGAAGAATATCTAATCAAGCTGTGAAGAATAAACTGGATTTGATTCCTCTAGCTAAGGAAAGTTTGCCAGTGACAATAACTTATAATTCCAGACTGGTTCTTGGTTTTTTTAAAAAGGTAAAAAAGATAGATTATAATGGCCATATTTTAGATCAGAAGAAAATATTGAACTCTGCCAGGTTAAAAAAAAAAAGAAAAAAGAAAAGAAATTGAGTGGAACCAAGAAATTTAAATTCGGTGTAACAGATAAGAAAGTTTTCACAACTTAAAGTCAAGTTCCCTGGTGTAAGCTTTAATAAGATCATTACTTTGGAAGAACCAGTAAATAAATATGCCAAGATGACACTGGCCATGGCCCAGGTTCCATGCAAGGGAATGACTTCTACATGATTGTCTTTATTTCTAACTAGAAAAGTATAAACTCCAATCTGATACACACATGCATGTGCATGAAAATTCCTTTGCTGCCAATGAAATTGTTACCATAGTAACTAATACACTTCCAAAGAGGAAAAAAATTTGCGCCAATTTCTTTCCCCTCCAAAGCAAAAATTAAACTAAATATAAACAGATTAAAGCCATTTCATCACAAGTGGTATTATTAATATCACACTTCCTTGAAAAGAAATATCTTGGTCTGCAACATTATATGTTTCTGCTTAAGAGCACGGAACAAAAGGTCCTTGAACAGTAAACTGATACATTCATGAAGAACTTACTAGGTAAATAAGAGTGAAGTAAATGACTGCATTGCATACTATATCTTAAATGGTCTTTTGTTTTATGAGAAACTAATTCAATAATAATCATGATAAGCTTCATCTTATGTATGAGGGAAACACCTACATAGAAATATATTTAGGTACTAATAATATTAAATTCTATTTGAGCTCAGCATTTCAGGGAACTAAGAGAAATCCTGGGCTATGAAAACAATTATATTTACCATGTACCAGTGAGCATCTATAAATTAATTCCTTTGCCCTTAACTTGCTTGCTGCTGTTTTCGGTGTAAAGATTTTTTGAGCACATATTTACTTAATTGAGCTTATTAAACCAATTTATTTTGTCTTTAGTCATGTTGAATCACTGTAATATGAAAGGTAAAAGTGAATTATAAATTCCCATTTAATTAATGTTTTCAAAGTTTACTGGCTTGTATATTATGAAATAAGGAAGTCAAGGCAAAGATTAGAATTTAGACTTTGGAATGTAGCCTACCTTAAGAGGCTATAATAAACCTTGAGACTGAATAAAAAATGTAGTCTTTCTAAAGCTCAGTATTAATTATTCCATTTGACCTATTTATTTTTCCCCACTTGGTGTTTTTTGACCACTTAGAAATCATTTCCAATACATATTGGAAACATTGTGCTTTTATATTGTCTAAGCCACCAAGTTTGAAATCTTGTCACATAAAGGTATATATCCTTCATAGTAATCATTCTTCTTGGCATCAGTAATAGAACTATAAACAATGTGAAATAAACAGAAATAGAGGACAATAAAATTACATATCAAAAGAAATGAAAATATCACTTTTCTTTTATCATAGCTCTAGAGTAAGAAAGAGACTTCCTTAAACCAAATGGTATAGGTTTAACCTCCAACACTAAAGTAATAATACAACACAAAGAGAAATTAGATTTAGATACTAGACAGATGGACAATACACACATGTTCCTAGAACATCTGCTACAACAATAATACTTCAACAATCTTTGGGGAAATTAGGCAACCACTTCTATTTCTTAAAAAAACTGCACTTAAAATTTAGATGTAATAAATACTGGTCCTGCAATTTTTAATGTTTCTTTTTGGCCAATCTGAAGTGTAAAGAGTTGGGCATTCATTTGAAAATGTTTTTGGCTTATGATGACAAAGACATTCAACTTCATGGTCACTGCTGTCTTTATCAGATTATGTTCCTAACTGGCCACAATTGGACATAGCTTCCCTAGGAGTAATTCTATCACCAGATGTTGTTGATTACTACAAACAGCATTCACGTAGAATGATCAATGGTATCCAGTGCTATGCAAAAACCAAGTACCTTGGCTCCACGTTGGGTCAGTCCAATCCATCAGGAATCCAGCCAAGCCTGGATGACATTTTGGGTTTTGCCATGCTTGCTAGAGAAGTGACAGCTGATTGAAGACCAAGTCTCCATTTTAACGAGTCTCCCTGGTGTTGAATCCATCACTGCCACACTGGCAAATATCAAAACCTGGCACCCCCCATTAGAAACTATTTAACCAATAAGCCTGCAAGGTGTCAGGGTTGAAGCACTGCCAGCCTAAAAGTTTGTAAGCATAAAATCTTCCTTACCTGAACTGCAAGCCCAGGTGATACATCTGTCTCACCAATAAGGACATCAAGGACTGAGGCATCCAACACTGGCTTTTCCATGCTTGTAGTAAATATACGTGATGATTAAAATTTTATTTTTAGAATGTCCAGGATCTAAATTCTCTATATAGAAGCCAACATATAAACCTATAAATGCAAATTATTTCCACAGATAATTGGCATTTGTAGAAAAGATGGAGTATAGACAAACACAACACGGGCTTGTCCAGAAAGCTCTAGAGTCTAAAATTGACCCTTTACAGTGGAAACAACTACAATGCATGGCCTGCTAATAAAGAGGCCACCCACCCACACGAGGCCCAGTCTCCAGGGTGAATGGACGGAAATACATACTCGTCACCACGAAGTCTTAACATGTCCCAGTGTCTCCACAATTAGCAGAAGCTATGTGACTGTCCTGGACAATTGATGTGTCAGACTGAAGTGCGCCACTTTTAGTTCTGAAGCACAAATAAGTGGATATATCTTGCCTGAGATTTCTCCCCTGCAACAGTGGTCCACTCTCTGATGTTGGTGCTTCAAAACTGAAGTGTCTCTGTGAGCACTGGTCTCTGACCACCACCAACAAACTGCCCCGGATGTAGCACAGCAAAGAAAAAACATGTATCTATGGCCACTGAGTTACTGAAATTAATGTATTTCTTCAATGCAGCCTAGCCTTACCCCAGCTGAGAATGTTGAGAATAATAATCAATGCTCAGTCAAATAGTTGATACAAGAATGTTCCAAAAAATGCTCACAGGTGATGTTTAACTGTGATGGGCACACTAGACACTGGTTATAATAAACTCGGTGCTGATAAGCAGATGCAGGGCCCCAGTCATAGGCTCTTTCTGAAGCATGAAGAGTTCATGATTGGGACAGGGAATTACAACTGGGGATATGGCCACAGAAACAAGAGTAGTACTTATTTATCTGAATGGAGACACACTGTAAGAACAGAACCACCATAGCTACTAAAACAAAGCCCCCCCCCAAAACTCCTTATGAGTAAGGATAAGATTTTTACCAAGGCTGTGGTGTTGGGAAACACTGCTAAAGTGTCAGGAGAGGCCTTGAAATCCCAGCAGTCCATGAAGGAGATTATTCTTAGGCAGAGAGCCAAGATGGCAAGGACAATTAATTAAAATTTTAAGCAGAAATTTTTTTAACAAGGCTTATACATTGCAGATTTACCATTAAAATTGTCTATTAAATCATGAGTCGGTCTTCTCTCATGCTGGGGGTATTTCCACAGCTCAAGCCATCCTTATTGGTAAAGAGCTTTGGGTAGCAGGAGTTCAAGGCTACTTCATCTGGCTATCAACATAAAATAAGTCTCTTGGGCCTCCTAAATAAAATCTAAAATTGTTTCATAGCGATTTAATGTCTTCACTGATGATAACTGACTATGTCACTCAATGGTATTAATACTACAGTATCACGTATTGAAAATAGATTCATAAACTTTCTATTTCCATACTTTGGCAAATATGCCTGATTACCTTTTGAAATGTGGCAATGTGTAAAAATGACTTAGGATGTCTATTAGCTGTTCCCTATGAGATTTGGGAAAGGCAAATAGAGACTTATCCTTGTGCAAAAACGCAATTTGTCTTACCCAATGACCATCATCAATATGCCAAAAAAAGAAAATCAGAAATAACAACATGAATTCAGACTTAGATGTTGCCCGGATGCAAATTAGTTTTACTAAATTTGGGATAGTGACTAGAATTTAGCAAAACATTCATATTTATCTTTGAAATATTAAACCAGCCATTTGACAGATGTGTGTTCTTTACAAAATCAATCTGTTATGTGATGGATAGGACTACATTTGGTTTTACTAAACAGAATTCAGATGACTTCCAAAAGAAGAAAGGAGTCGCCAGGGGGAAAGTCACCTAGAGAATTATGATGAAGTGCCCTTAAAAAGAAACTGGAATTTCATATGGAACAAAGACTTGTAGTCAGGAAACCAACAATTTTCTGATCATACTTTTTAGCCATTATCTTAGTTAAATCATCAGCCAATGGTAGACACAAACTTGTCATTGAAGCAAATGCCAGAGGCTGTCAAAGAATGGTCAACTTGCAAACAAGTATTTGGCATGAGGATGTTACATATAGACAAACTAAGTCTATGTCAAAAAAAAAAAGAATGATTTTATTTCATTAAGATACCAGTGTTTGATGTCACCTACAGTTCTTTTTCTTAGGGTGTGTTCTGTGGCTTACTTAGTTTTTTTTTTTAAATCATTAATTTATTCCTTATGAATCAGTGCAATATTTTATACCTCCATCTTTTGAGCACAAACATTAAACTGTCACACTGGTTGTTCAATAGCCTGAGGGTAAATATATGCACATGATCACACACATCAAATCCACAAGCAGATTTAAAATATCATCCCACTTAAATCAACTGGGTGTAATTTATTGACTTAATTCCATCCTGAAGAGAATGAAAATGAGTAGTGGAGCTTTTTCACAATTTATCATTATTTATACAGTTTCAAATTTGTTTACGATTATAAAGAAATCCACCTACTTCTCATCAGGCTGAAAAATAAATAGGCCAAGGAATTACCAAGGGAAACAAATGAGTTTCAAAGATTTTATGAACAAGAAAGTACCAAAAGTATTTTGTGTTTGAAAAATTTAAGAGCATTAAACTCTTTTAAAACTATAACATTATTAAATTTTCTTCTAACCATCAGTGTCAAAATACTTGTAGGGCCAAAAACATGTGCCTTCCACTATGTCAGGTACACATACACACACACACACACACACACACACACACACACACACTCATAGATAACATTTCCCCACGTTGTTATTATAAGTTTCTTCAGCAAAATATAAATTAATTTAGCAGATGTATTCTAGAATATCACCAAATAATAATGAAATAATCAATATACATCCTGGGATGCTGAGACAAGAGAATCACAACCTCCAGGCCTACCTGGGGCAAGTGAGAAACTTGGTGAAACCGTGTGTCAAAATTAAAAATAAAAAGGATGGGAATGTAGCTCAATGCGAAGGTCCTGGGTTCAATCCCCAGTACAATAATAGTAATAATTATAAAATGGCAACATAAAAGTATAATTAACTGCCAATAAAATACTGAGATACTGGATAGATGTAGTCCTCACACAAAAATCAACCTTCTTCTTCCTGTGAGTATACAGCTTAATAATCACTTTCTGAAAATATACCACCAAGTTTATTCTCCAAGTCAATCCTAGATCTTCCACCACCCAATACCCCTCAAATACAATGCAACAGGTAGACACATGGTCCAGCTTGTCCATTTTCCTGGGTCAGGACACCCAGTCTTAGTACCGTCAGCCAAGAGAGACATGGGGCTGGGACCCAAGGGCCAAGAAAAGAGAAGGCTGGAACCAGATTGGAAATAGGATATGAAATTTTCTATGTAACAATAAATAAAAGCAAAGCTGTTTGAGTCTGATAACAAAAGAAGCAGAGGAGCAGAATTGGCTATGGGAAGAGACTTTAAGGCGTCAATGGACTACTTTACCACAAATAAAACACAGAATCCCAGACTGGGAAGGAGAGCCAGAGACTGATCCCTGAATCAGAGCTGAGAATCATGCTCCCCTTTGGGAACTGCTCTTCAATCAGAGTTTTGTTTTCGTGTTGAGCATAGCTGTGGAGTGTCACCTTATTTTATATTATGGCCTAAGTACAGATAACCCTACATTTTCCTTGTTGCTAGCTGAGACATAAAGTTAATAAATTGACAATTTGATGCATTTAGACAATTTGAGTTGCCAAATAAACCAAGGAGACCAATTCCCTTGGCCTTTTTAAGAAAATATAGCTGAGGTCAGGAATATTTACATTTCAGCCGTGAACCTGACTTCAGCATTACAAATCTCAGCAGGGTTACTCCATCCTGCTTCCCTGTCTCCTTCTAGTTAATAAATAGACAAAGCTTTAATCTAAATGAATCCTACTGCCATAACTCCAATCTAAGTTGATATTTTGGTCCTCCAACTTTTAATCCATATACTATGTATATACTCATTTTGACATTTAATTCTCAAGTCCTCTAATTAATACTGTATTTCCTTAATTAATTTTAATAACAATAAGTATCCTGCACAGCTCTCAATTCTCAATATATTCTAGGCATTTAGTACTCAGTAAATTGAATTCAATGAGATTTAAATTCTTTACAAAACAGTCATAATGATTATTGGTTATAATGCATGACTGATAAGAACTTGGCAAGAGGATATTCCACCTACATACAGTAAATTTCTATGAAAGCACATTCTTACAGAATGTACAAGACAAGGAAAGAATTTTACCATGTCCTTAGAAGGGCACTTAGGTACGAATAGTGACTATATTACATTTTGTAATGATCCCCAGGGAATCTGACTTCATGATTTAAAAGCAGCCTACAGCTGTGGGCATCCTTGTTTAGGAGGTACTGTGAAGAACACAGAAGAAACGTGAATATGTGTTGAATTCAGCCTTCTTTTCATTCAGCCCCTGATCCTTTGACTCACTCATCCAACTAGTATTTACAACATGCTGTTTTGTGCCAGGCACTCAGCTGAGGATAGATTGGTTCACAACACTATCAAGAGCTCTGTCTTCGTTTTCTCATCTTCTAGTGATGGAGACATAAATACTCATGCAAAGAGATCAATAAAAAGGTAAGTACAAATGCTAAGAAGAATATAAATGAGATGAACGATAGAGTGGGATTGTCAGAAATGGCTGCATCAGACCTGAGTGTTAGAAATGAGACGTCTATGCAACGATCCCACTGAAGAACATTCCAGGCACACACTGGTGCTCCTAAGGTTGGACCTTATTCTTCCTTGTGTATTTGTATTAGAAGGGAAATCGGGACTAATTCATTTTACCACCTTCAGTGACAGAATTTCAGAGTTGAGCAACTATCTACCTTCCCAGGATGACTTCAAAAGATACCACTAGAGCATTTTGCATAAATTTTGTATGTATGTCAAGAGTAAGCTGGCCTCTTCAATATACTGACAGCTCATCAGAAATGAAACTGCACATTTCAGTGAGATTTGCATTATAGCACAAAGAGAGATCGATGATTTTTTTCATAGAACTGACCAATTTTTTGCCCAAAATATCACATTTTGCTGCCTATTCAGACAAAATCTTTCTTATACTATGTACTCAACAATCAGTGATAGACACAGCCCATGCCCTTCCCAAGTTTGCTGTACTGAGGAATGACCTTACACAAGCATGTTCTGTGCTACAAAATGATCACTCACTTCCATGGCCCAGGGGTAAAAGTGTGATTGTACCACAAGCAGAAAGATGCAAAAGCAGTGGGTTGGTGAATGGACCTATGACAGAGTCTGTCCTAAGCAGAATGGCTCTATAATTAGCTGAGCTAATCGAATTTTCTCTTATGGGAACTTAAACTGTCAAATTAAAAAAAAAAAAGAAAGAATCAAACAGCAGCTAGAGCCACAGTTGAAAGTAGCCAGGCAAGTCAAAGCAATAAAAATGTTGCAAAGCTTTGAATGGCAGGATGGGGGGGTGGATTCGAGAATTGGCTGATGTCAAATAATATTAGTACAAAGCTGAATGTGCAAAAAGCAGTGAAGACTAGCAGGACATACCAGTGTTAGAATACAGGTATGGAGACTGGTAAAGTCTCCCTGCTTGCATCTTTAGCACTGTCTTGGTTACAGCTTCTGTACTTGGGTATACAGCTCCTATACGTGGACTTCTGGAACAGCTCAGTCTCCCTTAGTGCCTCAACGATCTTCACAAGACACATAGCTCAGTCTTCCTCAATAACTTGAGCAGGAATGACTAGGACTTGTCTTAATACCAAAAATACCTACCAGAAGGTTCCACAATGAACCGATGGACATGCTCCAAGCATAGTACTGCTGCACCTCCAAAGCATAAGGCACTGGCTGGCACCCACACTGAAAGTGCTCACTAGGTGTTTTTTTAATGAATGAATAAATGAATGGTCGAAAGAAGCAGTGAATATCAATTAAGTTATTCATTATTGAAAAATATTCATCTCTTTCCCAGCCAACGTCTTTATAAAATGTTTTAAACACAGATGGCATTCTCTGTCCCCAGAAATAAAGATGCAGCCCCTGGTCCATTGTCCCCTCTCCACTCAGACAGAGCCTCACTTCATTTCTTCACAGGTTCTGACAAAGTCAGTCAAGACCGCACGCTAGTGTAAATGAGAAATAAACTGGAAATCTTGAGTTAAGTTATTTAGACTGGAACAGACATGGCCTTTCTTTCTTCCTTTTTTGTTTTGTTTCTTAAATAATATTCTTTTGCACAAATGGGATTCAAGGAGAAGGAAAAAGCACCATCTTCAGGCTGAAGGAGCCCTGAGTTCAGAGCTACATCTTCATGGAGCTGTTAAGCTAGAAAAGCAAATATTCAGAGCTTAGATTTTTATGTGTATGAGTTCTATTCTTTAAACGTTGTAAAAATTAATCCTGTTTGTGGGTAGTAGTTAACAGAATTAAGTGAAAATCCACAAGGTATTGAGTAGTCTGTGATCCTTACGTTTAACTTGAGGAATGAATGTGTATTATCTTGAGTCCATTTCACCCAAGCGATTTCCACTAGAAGATTAGCAAGTGTAAAAATAGGCTGGTAAGTTAACACTGACAAAATTGTATTGGGACACAGCCATTTTCTTAGCTACATTCAGTCTGTAATGTCAAAGGTCTTCCTGTTGATGTTTAACATGGTAATTTATGGTCAGTTATGAATAATTACTTGTTATCTTCTGACTTGTTCAAATTATTTAATCTTATCACAAAATCAGTACTTTCTACCTGCATCCAAATAAAAGATCCTAGTGAGGTATTAACCAAGGATGAATTTTCTTCAATAGTACTTGTCTTCAGAAGGGACAAAGCTGTTTGTTTAAAAAGAACTTCTTATTTTTGTTTTCTACACGGATATATAAATCATATAACATAGACATTCTTTCTCTAAGGTTGCAAAAGTATAGCAGTAAAAAAAAAAAAAGCTTTCCATATTTATTTTTCTCTCTTGGGGCTTAAAAAATGGTCAAAGTAATTTTTTCTCCACAACTTGCTCCTAGGCTTAATAGTTTGTACAATAAGTTACATTTCAGCATCAGAGGGAAGTATGACAAACTGAATTACACTCTTAGAAAAACAATGCTGTAATGGAGAGCTTGGTGAGTTGTTATCTATAACATTATAGTATAAACATTTATGAAAACAAGGAATGAATAATTACATGTGCGTTTTGTACTTAATTTGGGAAACAAAGCACATCTATATGTGCAAATTATCAATATTCTTAAAGCCTCTTATTCTCCTAAATGTATGTATATAATGTAAACAATATTCTATAAGAGTACAGCTCAAATACATATTAAAAGAGAAAAGAGAGTTAAGTACGTATATTTTACAGTATTTTATGTTCTCTAAATAATAACCTGTCCTTGTTGAGTTAGAAAAATAAGACATTTTATGTAAAATAAAATAATAACAACAACAAATCCTCCATTGAAAGGGCACATATCAGGGATTACCACTCGCACTTGTATATGGAAACCTGAGTGTAGACTGATATCCCGAGAAGAATTTTCTATACTGACTCCAGAACCTTCCACAAAATAGGCCAGCCTGTAGTAGCTAAGGGAAGTTGACCCATGACCATTGCCAAATGAAGACCATGGCTAGAGATGCAATTATGGCTGAGGGTTGCCATAATTCTACAGTAATACAGCTATCTCATAGCACTCTCTAAAATTCCCTACACTAATTCTGAAACACAAATGGAGGGGGCTTTCTCAGTAGTAGCTTGCCCCCACAGAACAGAAGATCATGGCGATCTTGTGCTAGACGGCCTGCTTGGGATCAGCCAGAGCTGCCCCAATTACTAACATAACTGTCTGACTTTGGGCAGGTTATTTCAATTCTGGTCAAAGTCGATCAGATTGTAGCATGATATTATGACAATATAGTAATACAACATGTTTTCTTATTTGGCAGACTATTTAGTGATATAGGGAGAGGGTATAATGTTAACTCAAAAAAGCAAAATGTAAAACAGATCCTAAAATTACAAATGTACACACACTTTATGTGTTTATGAACTGCCTTTACAACATGTATAAAAAATATGAGAAATTCATAGCAGCTGTGGTTGTGGGTGTCATGGATGGAAGACAGAGACATCAGAGAGGGAAGAGAAATAAGCTTCTGAATGGAAAAATGAAACAAACATGGAGGAGAATCTCCCAGAGATGGAAAAATGACACTGGCCAAAATTCAGAGTATATAACGGGAGCTTGGAGTAGTAGGAAACGCAGAGGAGATCTAGAAAGTCACACCACTGTCAGGAGAAAATGGGGGAAAGGATCACTGAGATTTCCAAAGTGTTGAGCTTCTGCTTACGGCACGCTATGAGTGCACCTCACGTCATCCCCTCCAAATCTTGTGTTTTGTTTTATGCTGTTTCCTTCAGTAGCTACAGGATCCTACTCTACAGCGATGCAGCTGCAACCACAGCTCAATACTCACGAGAATTGGTCAGAGGATAGCGAAATCCGCAAATGCTCGAGTTCCGTACAGAAAATGGTGTATTATATGCCTGTAACTATACACACCCTGCCACGTGCTTTGTCTCATCTCTGGATTACCTTTGACACCTCATACAATGCAAGTAGCTGTTACACTGCATTGTTTAGGGAAAGGCTGCACATGTCTAGGGCAGAGGCAACTTTCCCCAATATTTTTGATCCGTAGTTGGCTGAATCTGAAAATGTGGAATCCTAACATACGGAGGTCCCAGTGTTTGTGTGTGTGCGTGCGCAGGCAGCACATGTGAATTTGATAAAACAACATGTAAGTCTTCTCCCATCAAAAAGCACCAACTTGTACTCTCCTTCTTCTTTGTAAGACCCCATGCGGATTTATTTACCCTCAGCCCCAGCTGCTGACCACAGGAAGCCCGCTCCGACTTCCTCAGGGCCTCCCCTGCTCTCCCCAGAAAGCCTCATTATGTGAGTAGTTTCCCGCTTTGTCCTGGTGTGTGGGGGGCAGCCAGATTCGGGTGGGCTGTTGGTCCCGTCCCAACCCACAGGAGCCGCCGGACAGCAAGCACGTAAATGCAATACAGTCTTCCAGGTAGATGGGTTCAAATGTGATAAATAGAGCCAAATACCCTCCAAAGAAAGCTTAATAAATGTCTTACACCGAAGAGCTGGATAATGGCTTGTTTCTCCACACTCTTACCAACCGCATGTGATTAGTATTTTTACAGCCTAAGCCAACTGTAATAATAATGATAGAATTCAATTGCTTTACTTTCTTATTCTTTGATTAATAACGAGTTTGATATTCTTTTTATTTCTTAGCCACTTGTGCTTCTTTTTTCTATCTATTGTTCATACGTATTCAGTTCTTATTTTTTTCCATGTAAGAGCATTTTATATATCAATAATGCTACAGTAGTTTCCATCTGTGGTATAGGTTGCATATTTTGCTCATTCTAATTTTAATCTTTTAACTTTGTTTATATTGTCTTTTATGGCAGATTTTTAATTTTATATTCAATTAATTTGATTAATCTGTTTGCTTTTTTTATCTCTTTAATGTTCAGTCTCTGCTTAGGAAGGACTATAATTATGCTACATCCTCCAACTATAAATTTATCTTTCCATATTTTCATTTAAAATATTTATAGTTTCATAATTCACTTAAAATTAATATTTAAATATGCTGCAATATAATAATTGATTTTTTCCAAATATGTGCCTAACATCTCTTCAGTAATCTGAATTTTCTAGACTGACTTGAAATACAAATTTTATCATTTAAAAAATTCCCTCATCCCGTATGTGTGGATATAAATATTTATGACATTTTCGTACTTACTTCGTTTTGTCAATGTAACTACTCAGTGCTTTTCTTCTCTTTCCTTTTATTTTATTTTCTTGTGGCTCTGTGGATCTAACCCAGAGCCTCATTCATGCTGGGCAAGTGCTGCACCACAGAGCTACATGACCAGCCTTCATTTGCTTTTTTAAACAAAAGGAACCTTACAGGAACCTTCACCCAAGCCTCCAGGATTTTTTTTCCAAGTTTCTAAATGTTCTTGGATGTGGTTTGCAATAAACTTTGGAGTTAATTGGTAAAACTCCAGGCAATTTTTTTTAGTATTTATTTCAATATCATTGCTCTGTTGGATTAATTTTTTAAAAATTGAAATCACTGTTACATCAGAATATAGCATATTTCTCCATTTATTTAACTTTTCTACAATTTCTGCAACTTTATAAAGACTAGATTTGTTTTTTTTGGTACCTGTACATGATGTATCTTGGTTTTCCCCTCTTCTCCACCCCTCCTTTCTGCTCCCCTCTTCCCTATTTACAGCAGGTTTATTTATATTTTTCCATTTTTTCCCTTTCCCCTTTCTTTTCCATTTTCCCTTTCTTCTTTCCCCCCTTTCCCCTTTCTAGTTCTCCTCTCTTCATATTGTCTTCCTTTTATGTAATATCTATTACACCTCTTTGTCCTTATTTACCCTATGGTTTCCCATATCAGAAAAACAATTTGATTTATACTCATGAGTGTCTGATGTATTTCACTTAAGGGTATGTTCTCAAGATACATCCATTTACCTACAAATGGCTCTAGTTTATCCTTTTTATGGTAGAGTAGTACTCCATTGTGTAGAAAACCACATCTTCATTAGTTGTTGTGCATTTAGGTTGTTTCCAAGACTTAGCTATTACAAATTGTGTTGCTATAAAGGTGGTTGTGCATATATCACACTGTGGTATGATGATTTTAATTCTTGTGGGAAGATGCCCAGTAGAGGAACAGCTGGATCAAATGGAACCTTTAATTGTAGTTTTTTGAGGAATCTCTATACTGATTTCCACAGTGGCTGGACCAATCTACATTCCCATCAACAGTGGAGGAGGGCTCCTTTTCCCCCACAGCCCTGCCAGCATTTGTTATTGGTTGATCTTTTGATAATCACTGTAATTGCAGTGCTTGGGACCACATCCCATTAAAAGGCTTTTTCATAGCAAAAGAAATCACCAGTAGAGTGGGGCAAAAACCCAAAGACTGGGAAAAATTTTTTTGTCCCTCAGACAAAGGTCTAACATCTAGAATATACAAAGAACTCAAAAACATCAAACCTCCCAGATTTAAAGACCCTGTCCAAAAATGGGCATCTGAAATGAATAAACATTTCTCAGATGAAGAAATAAAAATGACAAATAAATACATGAAAAAGTGTTCAACATCACTGGTCATTCGAGAGATGCAAATCAAAACAACGTTAAGTTTCCATCTCACTCCAGAAACACTAGATTTTAATAAGCACATATTTACATACTTTACAGATTTAATGCAGAATGTATGTAACAATTTATATGTTTATGGTGATTTTTTCAAGTTATCATAATTAATAATGTTATCGTAGACAGAATTTTAGATTTAAGAAATTGTTACGCCTTTAAAATAGAAAAAAATAGCATTTCATAATATGTTTTCTAAGTATATTTTGATTATATACTTTTATAGTACTGTTTTTCATTTATATTTTACTATTTTCAGAAAAGTTAGAAGATATTTTATTGTGAAGAACTACAAAATAAACATTTTGAATTATATTTTCAATATTTTATAACAACATTTAAAATTTTGTGGAGATTTGTCTTATAATCAAAAAATTATTTAACCATTTGTTTTGTATCTTTGATGTCCATAGATCAGATTTTCTTAAATAAAAATTATTTACTGTATGGTTAACCTTCTCTATCAACAGTCTACACACAAATCAACTTTTGTGAATCAATTGACTCATTTGAATGCTATTAACCCTCAATGTTGCAATTAGTGGTATTGGTGTGTTAGAAAACTACAGCTATTTAAAGGAAGCTTATGCTGAAAAAGAATACCAGGGCTTTAATTATGTGAACCAATCTTGTTAATGTGGCTGTCTTGCCTGGGTCAATAAGGGTGAGTAAATCAGAAGCCAGGATTCTGTAATTAGGAGCAAATAATTCAGTTAATATGTGGCAACAATATTGACCTCTTCGCAATCCATGCTTAACCTACTGTTTAGAAAGAAATCTTATGTGCCCCTTAAAAGTTTCTCCAACCTAATGCCATAGGGGAAATTTAGCACCTAAAAACTTTAAGTATAAAAATCTATTAGAAAATATGAAGAAGTTCCCCTAGACCTCACAATCCCATGAGTAGAAAGCAATTGTTAATAATAATAATCTAGACATTTCAGGTTACTGTCTCCCATGAAACATCAGCCCCTTCAAAGTTCCTTCACCTCTACTTTAGTTTGTATAATGAATGTTCCCCAAAAGCCAGCGAGTTAAACGTTGGTGCCCAGATTGGTGCTATTGGAAGGTGATGGAACCTATAATATGTAGCGCCTCACGAGAGCATTTAGGGAATTGGGGGATTGGTCTACCTTGGACTCTTCTTTCTTTTTGCATCATCCAAGCCATGGGGTAAGTAGCTTGTTACACTGTACACCTTCACCATGATGTTTGGCCCATACACCCAGTCTAAGATCAATGGGTCCAACCAACCATAGCCTGAAACCTTCAAAAATTTGAGCCAAAGTCAGTCTTTCTTTTTCCTATGTTGATTGTCTGAGATATCTGTTACGTAACGGAAAGCTGACCAACACAAACTCCAAAAATCTCTGGAATTTGAAATCGATAATATAGACACCCACAGGACTGCTCTAAGAGTGGTAGACTCCTTGGAAATCAAACTTGCATGCCTGAGGCTAAGCGGAGCAATTATGCTATCTCCTGGGGTTTGAAAGGCAAAGATGAGATCCTCATTCAAGAGGCTGAAGTTCTGTGTGTGAACAAGAACATATTGTGAACCATTCAGTTTTATCTCCAGTTTCTTCTCCTATAGAACCCAAGCATGAGTTCTATCTAATAATTATCTTAAGTATACACATGTCAGGGATTTATATATCCCTGTGTATATGCTAAGGGTCATAGATGCAAAAACGAATCAGATATAGGCTTGAATTCCAAAGGCCCATGGTATAATAAAGGTGATTCATATTTTAGAAAACAAAGACAATACGGAAATGGACAAAGATTGCTTGATTACTTCTTGATGAATGTTTAAAGCAGTCACCCCATGGTTAACCACCGCATCCTCCTGTTGTCTTAAAAATGATAATGATATTTCATCAGTGTCTGTCCTTTGCATCATTGGGAGGCTTCACCAGCAAAATTCAAACTTCAGATTCAAATCTAGCCCTGCTAATGAAGAAAAGGAAAAAGAAGCCCACCCCGTTTGTCCAAACTCCCTTCTCTACAGGCCTAACTAGCCATAGTCAGGAGCTGCTCAGAGGAAAAAAAAAATAGGTGCATTAGTGGGTTCTCCAGCAAAACAGGTCCTGTAGGGTATGTGGGTATGGATGCGTGTGCGCGCGCGTGTGTGTATGTGTGTGCGTGCGTGCGCGCGAATGAAAGGGGATTTAGTAGAGGAACTGTCGCATGTGATTATGGAAACCAAGCCATGTGAAAGCTGGAGACCCTGGACCGCCAGGAGTGTGACTCAGTCAAACACCAAAAGCCTGAGAACCCGGAGGGCTGCTGAGCAGGTGACCAAGGCAGGAAAGAGGAGGGCATCTCCTCTGAGAAAATGGGGCTATTTTTCTTGTACCTGGGTCCTCACAGACTGAAGCTATCTAGCTACTCTGATGAGCCGACTTTCCTCTGGAAACACCTTCACAGACACACTCAAAACCAGCTCCTTACCAGTTCTCTCGATATCCCCTAATCCATCAACTGGACATCTAAGATTAATCATCACAACATGAAAACAAAAATACAATGCAATTAATTAAAGCATGGCCGTTCACGTTCTCACTCTTACAAACACTGTTTATCAGTATAGTAAGGGAGAAGCAAACAAAGGCAATCTCCTGGTACTCCATTTCTGTAGGTTAGGAGAGAAACAGTCATTGAAGACTCAATTTTTACTACTCTTCAAACCACATTGAAGTACTGACTCCAAATCCACTGTTAACATATTCAAAAAATCTGGTTTTGGGGGGTTTAGTCTCTTAGCACTTGGCATCCTCCAGAGTCCTTAGACACGAATATCTAATCTACAATGCAGCTTCTGAAGAACAACTGTCAAAGCTTTGTACTATGTTGGAAAAGAGAGGTTTTCTATCCACTGCCAAATGAAAAGTTAAATACCATATTGAAATGCATAGCAAAATCCTTTATCACCAGAGGGCAAGAGTGGCTTTCAATACTTTATTTAAACTTACATATGTTATTACTGTCTGGCACATAAAGGAGCTCAAAAGCTTTCTAGATGTTTCCTTCACTTTGTAGGAAGAAAGGTCTGCTAATTTTTTTCTTTCGTCTTCAACACTAGACTATAATTACACCAAATCTCCTTATGCTGCAACTAGGGAGAAAGAACGGGGGTGTTTACATGTTTAAATGGAATTCTTAATTTGCTCAAATTCTGTGACAATTTTCAAAGTCTGCTTCTTTATCTCATATTCCGAAATCCCCCATGACATATGCTACCCATGAATAATATTTTTAAATCCACATATGCCAGAAATGCTGCTACTGTTCTCACATTATTAGTCAAGTAAAGTTACTAATTCTACACAACAAAATGTTCCCAACACTTTGTAGATACTCAGAAGAAATTCATATTTTTTATTGAATCCTAAAGCTCACAAGACTAATTTTTAATATATTTAAGAAAATCCTGAAGCCCAAAGCAGATTTCAATAGCAAAGTTTCATAACGCCCATCAGATGACCCAGATTGATGTAAATGATACAAATGTAAATGATGGCCCAAACTGACTGTTTTTATTCAACCTTGGTTCATCATTGCATCCAAAGTTTATTCCAAGAAATGTTTTTGCCTTCTCATTGGGCCTTTCTGCCTGCTAGCCCCATCTGTAAAACATTCAACAACTTTAATTCCAATCCATTTACTCTCTAATGTTCAATTAAAACTATAAAGCAATCGTGGCTAAGGCACCTTCTCTATTTGTCGTGTAACCCCCACAGTACTGCTGCCCTGAGTGTAGCTTTCTGCCATCCTTGAATACTGCCCCTCAGTTTTATTTTCACATCTCTCAGTTTCTATCTTTCTAATTCATTGTTTTCTTTCATCTTTCCCTTCATTTCAAATCCTAATTTTTTTCTCCTTTGAAATGGAGACACACACAGAGAACTGAAGGGCAGAAAGTCAAATACCTGCCCTTGTGTTATTACCTGAAGTTCACTGAAATTTTTATTACACATTTTGTTCTTTATGTTTCCTGTTTCCACAGATACCTCCAGGGCTGTTTCCCAACCCCAACCCTACTACCCATATAGCTAAAATTTACCTTTTCCTATCCCCTGAGGATTACCATTTATTCAGCGTCTAGCAGATTTATTTATTCGGCTAAATCAGATGTGCTTCAGAAGATGGTTACCATTTGTCACCTTTACTATAATGGATATTTTTATAATTTCCCTTTACTCTTGTTCTACATCAAAGGAATAATTTTATTTCAAGAAGTCGGATGGCATGTGAAGTACTTTGGCCTTGCAGCATGACCCCAAAGCAATGCCAGAGAGGTATTTATGTAACTTACATATACCTAGAACACTAAGAAAGAGTTCATGTCTTTCCTCCTTTCCAAAAATAATTATTATGTGTAAAAAGATAAAGACTCAGTAATAATAACCCAAGACACCTTTTCACTGTTCAATAATTGTGGTGACGGGCAGAGCCTTCCATATGCCGGTTGTGGAACCAGGCGCAGGGCACACTCAGATAAATAAGTCCAGCAGCGCATTTGTCTTCAGGGTAGTCGGTAAGGGATGCACTTGGTACTGGGTGGTCAGTGCTGTGACTGTGACTATCAAATTATGTTGTGGGAATTTGGAGGAAAGCACCTACCCTAGACTGGATGGAGAGTGTCCTACAGACATCCAGGTAGAAGTAACACAAAGGTCAGGCTGTTTTCAAAGATCAAAGTGAGAGGGCCAAATATAGAAATGAACTGACAGAAGAGGCAGAAGGAAAACACACAACATTTACAAACAACCAAAACTATGAAAACAGAGTGTGTGGGGAGCAGGGAAATGTGAAGGAGTTCAAATACCAGGAGCTCAGCACATGTGCTGGTGTGGGGAAAATGTGCCAAAAGGAAATGAGAAGGTAATGAAGAGACTCTAATGCCAAGCTACAGTGTCCGATCTTATCTTGAAGACAGCAGGAGATAACTGAGTAATTTACAGTAGAAAATTAGCCTAATCTCGTCCTAAATCATGCTAAAATCAGTGTTACATGGAACGAAGTAAAACTATCTTCAAAGATGGACAGAGCTAGGTGTGGGTTCCCGATCTGCTTTTACCTAGCTGCGTGACCTTATTCACATTTAAGGCATCAAATTCTACTCTACCCATTTATAAACAGCAACCAAATCTGCCAGGATGAATGGCATAAGGAACCTACTTAAAACATCTACCCCGTGGGCTGCCTATTCCGTTTGCCCCCCCTCCTCCCCTACCTCTCATCAATTTCTATATTTTTCTATGATTGTTATGTACACCAGAAGTCTCATCCTTAAAGACTAGAATTTCCAATTCTTAACCAACAGTGGCACAAACAAAATATGGGAGGATGGGAAGAGAGAGGTGCTGGGGAATTTCTTCCGTACTCTCTCTGCTTCAGTGCTTTGGTTCTGGTTGGCCATATCCCTTAACACAAACCACAGCCACAACTCTAGTTCTCCCACATCTCCCAGAACACCTGTTCTTCACTCTCCCCTTCAGACTTCTCACTCTGCTCACCCCTGAGTACTTCTGCAGGCTCTGCAGTTCCTTTAACCTTGCACGACTCTACAGTTAAAGTCTCTCTAGTCAATCAATTTATGTAGAATTCTACCCCCCCAAAAAAAAATCTAATGCACTCTGTTTATGAAAGGTCAGTGACAATAATTTTATAGTGCAGACTCAAATAGTGGTGTACATATGGCACTCTTCCTATGCCAATCTTCTGAACTATTCTATCCAAATGGAAATCATCATTAGTATCTGTTAGTGGCATTAAATGGAGTATTAATCTTGTTTTATTACTATTAGAAACAATGAGTTGTTGCTAAATAGCTGATATGCATTTTATTCTTTAAAACTCAAATCCTAGAACTTTTCTCATGAAATAAGTGGAACGACTCTACATGTGGGAGAGGTGAGAATACATCTGCCATCATCGCTCTTTTTGGTGCCAAAGCCCCTGTTGTGGGAAGACAGCAATCTGTTTTAGCTATTAATATTGCAAAAGGAAAACCTACGATTGAAGGACATTCACAGAGTTAAACATGCTACAGTTAGAACATTAAAAAGTGAAGAACTCGTTATCCAGAGTGGCATACCCACACTCTGCCAGTGTCTTGGGGAACTGGAGATCATCATGTTAAATGAAATAAGCTAGATTCAGAAAGACAAATGGTGTATGTTCTCCCTCATATGTGAAATCTGAAAATAAAAAAAGGACACTGAAGTAAAGAGGCAACTACTCTTAGACAAGATGAAAGAAATAGAGGGTTGTAAGGAAGGGTAATACTGGGATGTGTATGATCAAAATATATTATACACATTGAAACCCAAGAATCTAAACAGACAGTAATTCAAGAAAGAAAGAAAGAAAGAAAGAAAGAAAGAAAGAAAGAAAGAAAGAAAGAAAGAAAGAAAGAAAGAAAGAAAGAAAGGAAGGAAGGAAGGAAGGAAGGAAGGAAGGAAGGAAGAAAGAAAGAAAGAAAGAAAGAAAGAAAGAAAGAAAGAAAGAAAGAAAGAAAGAAAGAGAAAGAAAGAAAGAAAGACAGACAGACAGACAGACAGACAAGGTAACTCACTGCCAGGTCACTCTTTGGAGCTAGAGACCCTCACTCAGTAAGACTATATTTTTCCATCTTTTCACATCCCCTGATAGTTGATTTATGTGTTTTCATCAGAGTTATTAGTTGTTAGTAGTAAGGGAGATGGGATATAGTATGCTTATCCCATAGTAGCTGGGAGCAGATGTCCAAAAACGTTGTAATTTTTCTTTCAGAACATCAAATTGTGCTGTTTAGCCCTTAACCAGTTCCCATGCGGTCATTATCTTTCCCATGAAGTAACTTCCTCACCTCTGTTTGTTCTTTTAACACAACTCTCAGAGTAATATTCAAATATCATTATTACCATCTCAGATAGCCAACAAAATTCTTCTCTAAAAAGTTTATTCTTTCCTCAACTATTTGGCTCTGTTGAAACACTGTATTTTTTTAGGTATGAAATGAGTGTTCATATTTCTTCCTCATTTTTTTGAAATGGCTGCTGGCATTTTCTTCTCAATTTTACACAGGTTCATATATATTTAGCGATAATAACACATGTCCTGTGATAAAAATCCTAAGTATTTCTCCCAGTTTTTCATTTGTCCATGGCAAACTTAAATGAAAACAAAGTTACTTCAGCGAGTGTAAGGCTAGTATTATTCTATTTGTAAAACACCTGTGTGCACGGATAGAATTTATTCATGTATTATTTTAATATGCTACAAAATATGTATTATATATTATAGCATATAGTATGTTTATGTGAAATATGGTGCAATATACATCCATATTTATATCCACATATTCTACACCTAGACGCATCTACACAGAGTTGGTATTAGTGATTATCCTGATAAATAGGAAGGGTAAGTGTGGGAACATCTACCTTTTTACTATATTTGCTATTCTGCTTGAAATTTTTCACTGAACAAATATACATTTCTTTTATAGATTTTACAGAAACATAAAGGGAGAATAACTATTACTTTCTAAATTTTCACAAAATACTTTGCCAATATCTGGTCTATTTTTGTGGTTTGTGGCAAGAATTCTGCAAGCAAACTCGCAGATTCCACAGTCCAAAGTAAAAAGAACGATGTAAGAATTTCAAGAGACTAGAGCGTTCTTCCTGACCTTGATTCAACTGCAAGAGGAAGGAAGAATTATATTAATTGCTTTCTTGGCGCGCTGACTTGCTCCTGTCTTTGCAGACTGCGGCAAGCACCGCTGCCTTTCTGTGCACGATCACTAAGAACTGCCTTCAGCGGTGAGTTGGAAACAGAGTTTAGTGCAAGAAGCCCATTTCCTCCCTGCTAATTTGGTTTCATAAGGCACAGTGGGGACAAGTGACTTTTCTAGTGGCATGAAGCAATGGTGTGTTTTCTCAAATATGAAATTAAAATATCACCCTTTTATATTGGTAAACAAGCCAGGCCAACCAACTCAATCCAAGCGACTGGGAATCTTTATTCCTATCTAGGGAAAGCTAACATTAGCATTCTAAGACTTCATTTGGTATCTCTCCACGGAGACATAATAAGTAGGAATTACATCATACAGTGTCATCTCTAAAGAATTTTAAAGAGAACTTGCAAATGTTCCAAAAATATAAGAGAATGGTAAGTATGCAGCTGGGAAATCATACCCAGACAAATAAATTGCCAATTCCTGTCGCATTTATTTCGGAGCTTATCAACATTCTTTTCTCCATTTTCTGAGCTATTTTACAGCATCAGAATTGTCTTCAGCATCATTAACAAGACTGACCAATTCTTGATCACGTATTAGCTTGCACTACAGCAACGTATTTGAGCTTAACAAAACCCTGTTGAAAGACCTCACTAAGTCCCGCCACACCGGTAGTGTTTACTCCAATCATGGGAGCATAAAATCACCTTAGCACTTCTGATTTGACCTTCACATCATGATACTTGTGTGAAGCGGAACATCAGTTAGGTAATTTTCAATTCTCTAAGCATCTACTTGCCCCTTCACTAATGCCCAAGGATCATCAATGAGTAAATATTCACTGCAAAGAACTATGAGTTCCAGGCCTGTGCTACTTAAATTAAGATCTGCTTTTCTAACTGAGGAACCCAACATCTCACTGTGCCTCAGAAATGCATTTCTTGCTCACATAATCATTCAATGCAGGTGCCTACACAGAGTTTTCCACATGCGGGCACAGGTACCCAGCTTCTTCCATCCTGACCCTCTGCCTACTGAGTGTGAGGACCACACAGCAGAACAGGGAAGGACAGTGGAGAAGATAGATATTCCTGCTTCCTCTGCTCCGGATCCCAAAGTGACAAACATCAGTTCTGTCCGCATTTCACTGTCACTAGTTCAGTGGCTTCACTCAGACACAAGTGCAGTTGGAAACTGTAGCTCTTGCCTGCTTCGTTGCTCCCAGAGCTGGAATACTCGAAGGAATTGCATGGGTATCACAGCCATGCTGCTGCCACGTGGAACTCAGTTTTCTGGCCCGTGTCTGAGATGGATGTGTGCATGCCGGAGGGTTGGAGAAACAGCTCTCTGAGGATGCACACAAAGCAAAATTAAACTGTGCTTCCCTGATATTTACCGGGAGGTATTTGTATTGGCAGAGAACTCAGACACTACCTGCACTCTCATTTTATGAACATATAGAATAAGAAAATACCACAGCGGCCCCACACACTGGCTGTGAGCATTTACCACAGAAGTCATGCTTAATACTTGTGAGCCCACTGCTACAGACTCTTTGCACTGGCCCACGACACGGTGATAGCAGTCACAGGAAAGAAGATGGGACGGCCATCTATTATTTCCTGAGTGTTAGTATAAAATCGTGGACCCAGACCTGCGAGTATGTGTAGTTGATGCTGTGGGTACTCTTCCCTAACCCTTTATGGGCGGTACACCCAGTTAATCTTTCATCCAGGTTACTGACTCCTCTAGATGCTTTGAGTGTTGACTGCTAATGGCACATACCTGTTTCTTCTGTAGACATTCTCCTCAGTCTAATGGCATCGGTCTTGCCTGGGAGGTCAGACAACACTCGCCTTGACCTGGGGCAACCAGCGACTGACTCGGTACAGCGGGCCGCCATACCTGATGGGGAGCAGACTGCAGTGTGAGCCACACTCTGAGAGATGCTACGGAATCAGGACGACCCTGGTCCTGTGCCACAACCTCATCCATCAACGAGTACCATTCCCGCCTCCTGCCTTATTTCTCTTTTCCACGGGTCCCTCCCACAATATATTACACGTATCAAAATCCCTGGCTGACTCTGTACAAACCCTGATTTAAGACACAAAGTTAAAGTTTGAAAAAAGGGCAGGAAGAGGCATGCAGGCAGCCAGGAGCACGTGGCTTAAATAAACAGCTATCGAGGGGTCTTTTCTAACCAAAGGACTATTGTATAGAAAGGGACTCACAGAACTACTAGATAAAAAGGCACTAGATATTAGCACGTATACTAATTATACAGAAGGAAGATACAATTATATCAATTATACAATTATATACAATTACAGAAGAAAGATACAATACACATATATACTAAGGAAGATACAAGGCCCGCTTCACTCTTCTAAGAGCAACACACAGTGAGCCACAAGAAGAGTGACATTACACAAAATGACATCAATAGCCAAGAAGATGTGGCAGGTTTTGCAAATGCTGTGGGGCAGCAATGCACTGGGCAAACCACGTGGACCCAATGTCTGTCACTTCCATTGTATTCCAAGGCTCTCTCTGCAGACTCATAATTCTGTCTCCTGGGGAAATTGCTCAGTGGCCTTCACCTCTCTAACAAAACCTATTTTGATGGATTGGCCCCTGTGGAAGCATAGTCACTGTGAAGAGAGTAGATTTGTTTCGCTTGCCATTCACATCTGTGCTTCTCCTAAGCCTGAAACTCCTTTGCTCTCTCTGGTCCTCACTCTATCTCCCAAGAGAAACAGATCAGCTGGAGGCCATGTCCACGAAGCAGACAGACGACAATACACAAGGTAGCTTTCGGCATATCCATCTCTTGCCCTTGCCTTATTAACAGTATGTCATGAAGCCAAGGGACAAGGGAAATAGAAAACTTGAGTAAAATCTGAGCAAAGCACAGTATATAACTGGATGTGGGAGATGCAGGGGAGGTGTGAGGCACATTCCTCTGAGAGTCTGAGCAGGAAACTATGTAATTAGCAGAGCAATAAACATTTTTATATTATTTTATTTAAATTAGAATAACTGTAGAATGCCATAAATAATTTAACTCTGACATTTCAGGAAATCCTTCAGTTTTCCTTCAGGGTTCTTTTTAAAGTATTTGCTTATAGTTTATTAACCTAGATGTACCCAACAGATAGGGGGTTAGGGGAAGGGGGAAGAAGAAGGGGGAAGAAGAAGAAGAAGAGGGGTTCTAAAACATGTGTAAAATGATCAAATTTTCTTTTAGCCATCTGAAAGCAATTTCTGATTTAAATTAAATCAAGAGAGTAAGATCTTTGTCATGTAAATAAGCACTCCATTTTTAATTATATAGGTTTAATTTTCATCTACCGCTTTGTTTTGTTTGTTTTCAGGTGGTAAATAGTTGTACAAATTCTGATTCCACAAGACAGAGCTGAGACATTCTAAATGTGTTTGTGTTCGTTACACTTTTTTGCTTTCACATTATGGCCACAGTTTCTTCAGTACTAATACAACTGTGTGTCTCTGATGCTTAAAAATCTGGCCTCCTGCTGCTCACAGAACTAGAGTGGATGCAGAAGAACTCCAAAATCTTGCTTTACCTCTTAGCCAAGCCCTTTCTTTCACTCACTGAATTCCCCAGACACTACCAAACACGTGTCATGCATCCTCTTAAATAGCTCCCACTACAATCTTTATAGCTGCTGGTTCTCTTGTACCAACCTAGATGCTGCGAAGCCTTCTGCATGGCAGGACCACAAGCTCCTTTGTGTGTGAATTCGTTTTTTGCAGTTGGATCCCTAGAACTTTTCATATCATCTAGCATTAGCTAGGTGGAAAATAAATTTTTCTGAAGTTAATGAATTTCATACTAACTTATTGCTTCAGGATGTCAGCAGCAATACTGAATTAAATTTTATTTAATTGGCTTAAGAGCAAATTTCACCAAAGTCAACTTTCTTCCATATAACCTTAGCAGGTTATAGTCAAAAGATCCAAATTTCTGCCCCCCAAAAGTAAAATCTTGACATTCGGCAATGACACACTGTTTGATGTTCAATATCTTGCTGAGAAAAAAAATCAGAGCTGTGAAAAAACTTTCAGCTTTTAATCCCTATCAAATCATTGTGCTTCCATTTCTTTGTCTGTATGGTAGTGTTGATCTTAACCAATTTCTACACTGTAGTTACAAAGGCCAGTATTCAAGTATTTCAACCTAAAAAGAAATACAGGAAATCCAGCACTGTCAGTGTTTCCCTCCTATATGAGATTTAGGAAGGACTTAGTTCTGTGCTTTTGGACTCAATAAATAATTGCATGTGAAAAACTCTCCTTTTCTGCCTATTTTGGTCCCCGTACAATATATTGTGACAAAAATAAAGTCCACGTAAAAAGAAAGCTGGACAATATGTTAAAGCTATTTGCAAGTATCACAGTTGATTTCAGTATTTACTGAGAACTGTTAGCCAACTTGGAGGGTTAAGCATTGCTTTTGGAGACATGAATGTGTCATGTGTCAGTACACATGCAAGAGACACCTGATGCTGGGAGGTGCTTAGTGCAGCTTGGAGACCTTCAGCACGAGGATGCTACCATGTTCCTTGGTGTCCCTGGGACCGAAACACGGATCCCCATCACCTGTAACTAACCTTTTACTGGGGCTTGTTGAGCTTGTGGAAATATGAAGGCCCATTTTGCACCAACACCATTAATAACTATGACTTTATAGATACAGGTGCTCTGGGACTAAGACTAGAATAACAGAAGCTAAGATTTAACCACCACTACTGTACACCAGTTTTCAACCCGGTTTATCCCATTTAATCTCCTCAAATTAGCCTGTATTTTATGTAATTTGGGGCTAGTTCTTTAAGAAAACCAAAGTTTGTTAGTATAAAATTAGACATAAAAGTGCATATTAACTTATAGTGAAAAATATTGCAACAAATAATTTAAAACCTGACAAGCACCCTACAATATCAAAAATTGCAGAAATATACAATTTTCATTGCTTTTCTACCTAATACGTATCCTGGATATTTTGCTGCATTTTCACTACATTTCACTTTCTTTCTTACATGACAACTTTTACAGATCTTTTTTATTTCTGTAGAATAGAAAGTCTTTCTTCTTGCATAGTCAATAAAATTTATTTTGGTTACTGATAGTCTGACCAAATTTATGTCAGCATCACAATTTGATATTAGGAATGACATTTTTAGCATTTTTGTCAATTTTTGTGAGAACCTTTACTGGATTTCCTTTGCAATGAGCTCTTAGAGATAGTTTTGTGACAGATGTGTGTCCTGTGAACAGAAGAAACCTGAAATCTTCATGTGAGTTCCACCAAAAGGAACAAAAAATACGGTACATCATCGACCCTATTTATGAGCAAAGAGACTTCTCATTTTGATGATTGATGAAAAGCAAATCTGTCTTTTATAACCTTTAATGTTTAATAATTGCAGAATTTCCACCCAGCTAGCCCCTGTCTGTGTACATTCCAAATATGTGCTCCTGATCCTACGGGGTGTGTTCAAATCAGGACACGTGCCTGCACAAAGCAAATGACACTGCGGGCTGCTGAAGGACTCCTGGCAGCTTCTCCTCTAGCAGGACAGCTAGCAATAGCCGCTATCTGACGGCATGGCTGCAAGCCACATGTACACATCCACTTAACTCAGTCCAAACCAGTGTAGCTAAATTACCCACATGCCCACAGCCTCTCCAACATACCCACCAAGTGGGGAAATGAAGAGAAATTCATAGTAGAAAGAAACTACACAGTTAACCACCTATGCTTGAAATCTTACTTTTGAACATCACACACACAAACACACACACACACACACACACACACACACACACACACACACAGAGACAGACCCTGTGGACACTTTACAGCCTCCCCCACCTCCACACTGAAAAGAACACCCTTTTTATAAACCTAGCTTGTCCATAAATAAGATTCATGGTTTTCACAGTGGGGACAAGTGGAATTTTGCCCCCAGGAGACATTTGACAATGACGAAAGACATCCCTTCTGGGTGTTCAAACTAAGGTGGGAACAGGGAGGTACCGTGGGCTGAGACCAGGGATGGCACCAAACATCTTACAGTGTATAGAAGAAACACCTCCCCCAACAAAGAATCACCTGACCTACAAAGCTAATAGCGCTCAGACTGAGAAGCTTTAAGTCCCACAAGCCATAGACAAGTAAAGAAATCAATGAAAAAGATCATTCAAATACACATAAATAGTGTAGACGCCTCAGGTTACAGGATATGAAGGGACCCCGGGGACCTCTTAGTGAGTGGTAAGGAAAGTGCATCCAAGCAGCCAGAGGCACCTGCTGAGCCAAGAGCTGAACAACACAGAAGGGCCAACCTGAGAATGTGGAAGAAAAGTGCTCCGGGCAGAGAGAAGAATGAGAACAGAGGGAAGGTAAGGAGCTTGGTGTGCTGAGATACGGCGCAGGGCAAGGCAGACAGGTCCTGGGAGAGAAGGATGGAATCCACAGTGCAGGGCCCCGTGGAACACAGTGAACAGCACAATAGAAAAGAAAGTGAAGTAATCTTAGAATGTGAAAGGTTGTGCTGCTGTCGGGGATGCAGGGTAAGGAAGGGCAACAGAGGATTCGGAGAGACAGATGAGCAGGATCGCAATGTCCCAGGCAAGTGGCCAAGGGAACCTGCACCACACCCAGTGAAGAGGAAAATACTGGACAGAGGGGATTTATTTTGGAAATGGAATTTAAAATTCAAGTTGAGGGATTAAACACGGAAATGAAGAAAGAGAAGCCTAAAGCATAGTCTATAGGTTTTGAGATTGAGCAATTGAATTCTACTCTTGCAATTTTCTGAGATGAGGAATAGAGATTTTGGACAATGGCAAAATCTAAATTTCCGCATTGACATTGTACATTTGATATGCCTATTAGACATTCAAATGGAAATTCTAAGGAAGCAGACAAACGGATGGAAGAGTATGAACTGAGTGGACCGGCCAAGACCAGAGCTATAAATATTCAAATCATCAGCATATGGATGCTGTTTTAAAGTACCGAAAATTCTAAGTCAGACACATCAGATTAAAATTTACATTATAATGAACATTCGTCATTATTTAATGTATCTGATGTTTCACCTGAAGTTTGGGGGGGAGGGTGTTCCTTAGTAAAAAACTGCCAAATGAGTGAAAATCCAAACATTTTTACCACTCTTTATGGACGAACCACATGCCAAATGAAATGACGCACACATTGCCAGGGACTTCATTCAGCTCTCAGGAGTCAAGAAACTGAAATCTGGAAGCCTCTGTAACCCGGAACTCCTAATCCAGACCAATCCCATGAGTCCAGACCCTCAGAGCAAACCACTACGTAAGCGTGTTGAACACAGCTGTTACCTGAGAAGACTTCCTTTGCCCCCCATGCTGGGATTCTTAAATTGCCAGTGCAATTATTTAGAATAACTTGACCTTCTATTAGAAGAAAAACTTGAAAAAGTCATGCTTATTAAAATAACATTAAAAATGTCAGTGTCCTATTCAGCCAGAGCTGGAGAATCTCTATGGCCTATACTCCTCCAGGATTCAGACTGAGGGAGACTATTATGTTACCTGCCAGTTAAGGTGCCCAAAAATTCAATGAAGTAGGTATTACTGTATCTAATTAAAGATATTAAGTGATGGAAGAAAAGCTCTATGTGAAAGAGGACTGAATCCCAGGCCAGCATGACTGTGGTAAAGGGAATCAGATAAGAAAGAGGTAAAGTTTAGAGAATTGGACATGCTTTTTATCCCCCTTACTCCACTAAGTCCTTCATATAATAAAAACTATAAAAAGAAAAAAATGAGGGAAGGTTTAAAATCACCACAGATAGGTAGACATTAGAGTCAGAGAGAGAGCAAGAGAAGGGAGAGAGAATAAGAGAGACAGAGACAGAGAGACAGAGAGAAAGAGAAACAGAGAGACACACAGAGAGAGGTTGTCCATACACAAGAATGTATTTGAGAATGAAAGAGGGTTACAACCTGGTATGTGCAAGCCACGATGGATCTTAGGTGTATCTGAAGAGGTTGAAGTGAGGGGAAACTTTTAAAGTCAAAAACGAGAAATTCATGCATGCTTTTCAGAAACATCCTTGGTCCCAGGGCTTCTTGCGAGAGCTAGTGTTAACTCCTTGGTGGAAACTAGTGTTGGTAGGCCAGTGTTCTTGTGAGGGTGGCTTGTGTGAAATGCTGCAGGCTTCAGGGATTTCTTACAATAAGTCCTACAGCAGACATGTGTGCAGGGAAAGCAAGATGGGCAGGATGGCAGGGTGCGAAGGACGTGCAGGATTTTCTTGTGAATTTTTAGAAAGTTTTGTGTTAGGGCTTATCTCAGTGATACATGCCTGACAGTCTTTCCTTCATCATCTCCTGGCTTCACTTTGCTCAGAGTGGGTCATAAGTGACCCAATCTTAGCACTGGCATCTCTCACAACAGGAAGACAACAGGTAAAATCTGAAACAGATAGAGAAACAGCCAGCAGGTCCAATTTCTTTAGAAACAAATAATGGGGTGAGTAAAACACTATTCACAAGGAGTGAAATTCAGGAATGAGAATGGCTAGAATAAAGGATAATCATTTATTATTAAACCCTTCCCAGTACTACCTGACTACTCATATTACATCAACAAAGTTTTTTAATTAAAAAGAGAAAGACTGGTAGATAAATTTGCTGTTTGTTATCATCCAAAATGCACTTTTTAATAAACCCAATTCTACTAGAGTGCAGACGAAATTAAGTTTTTCATATTGAACAAAATCCATCCAGAAACATTTCACACATGGAGCATGTCTAAGTTGCTGATCATCGGTGATACAGAAACTAGTCTCTACTAAAAAACTAAAACGAGACCTTTTCTGCCACTCTAGGTTGGCCCACCCAGGCCAATGTCATTTCAGATTCTGCCACAGGTGGGCTCTGCCCAACACAGCACAACAGCAGCAGAAAGATCAGCTATATTCCCTAAAGTCACCTCACCCAGATTGCCATTTGTAATCCCCTAAGAAGTCAATAAAGTTCTCCTTTACTTAATGACATGGACAGCAGTTCCAGAGCCCCTAAAAATCCCAGGTGGGTGCCACTCGTATTTCTGCACCCAACACAGACACATTCTCAACAGAGAACTATGTACCCCTTGCTCACAGAAAGAGCATATTAGTTAACACGGGATACAAAGGTAACAGGATCTATGCTTTGAAGTGAGCAGTTGTTATTCAAGGAATGTAGTATAATTAAACATGAAAAATGGAGTGACAGGAGCTAGGGATTTAGCTCAGTGGTTAGAGCACTTGCTTGAATTCAATCCCTAGCACCAAAAAAAAAAAAAAAATGGAGGGATTGAAGGGAAGGAAGTATCAAGAAAAAGCTATTTTTAGCACTAACAGATTAGGCTTTTTTTTCATACTAAAATGAGCAGTTTAGTTTCACTGACAACTCTATGATTCAATATCACATAAGGAGATTGGGGAAAGGATTAGAGATCTTTGTGTCTCTTAGGGATCTGTGCATGGCTTCAATCAGCTGTTACTATCACCCCAAAAGCCACTGGCAATGGAGGTGGCAATTTCTAATGTGTCCTCTTTCCCTTGCTTGTGAATAACCACTGAGAAAACATATAGCTTACATAGATATTTTAAAAAGACATTGTTTTGCATTAGTGTTGTATTAGTCATTTTCCTATTACTGGAACAAAATACCTGAGACCTGCAACCTGAAAGAGGAAAGGTTTTTATTGGCTCACAGTTTCAGAGGATTCAGTCTATGTAGGTTGGCTGGCTGGAGGGCAGAAATGAAATGGCAAAAGTACATTGTGATGGAAAGATGCTCACCACATGGCAGCCAGGAAGCAGAGTGAGAAGGGAGGAACCAGGAACAAAAGTATGCCCTTTCAGGTTACATCCCCAGCAATCCATCTCCTCCAACCAAGCCCTACATCCAAACAACACATTCAACTCTGAAGTCCACAATGGATTAATCCACTGATGAACACAGTGCCCCAATCCAACCACCTTACAAAAACCCCAACTCTGACCCTGTGAGCCTTTGAAGGGACACTTTAGAGCTAAATCATACAGGTATTCTCTCAGGAGATGAGCTTGGTCCTGCCCTCCCTTCTCCTGAGGAGAGATGCAAAGCCCCCTGCTCCCCTTGGTGGCTGTCTGAATGACAGGGGAAGCTTGGCACATTACCCATTTGTTGTTGC